>JACGTP010000018.1:1333193-1365693 GCA_023678845.1 Mischocyttarus mexicanus | reverse complement strand
CTACTGCCAACGAGGAGCGCAGAACAAAAAAAAAAAGAAACGAAGGAAATGGTGCTTTGTAACTCGGCTGAAAGAATAATGAAACATTACGTAAAGCTTGTTAACGTCCAGACGAACCTGTATACAACGAAAACGATATACTCCATTTTGAATTATTTGAATACTCCTTTTCAAATTTCCCGCGTATAGATTCGATTTAAAAAAATTAAGAACTTCAAGTAAAATACGTTATTAATTCTAATATAATAGTACAAAAAAATAATAACACAAAATAAATTTATTAATCCATTCAAACTTACGTCATACAATTTTTATCGAGTAGATATTTTAAGTATAATTATCGTTATTAATATGTATTAATAAATTGTATCTTACCGTTGAGAAGAAAAGATGTAACAGATGCTGCAAAACTGGATTGATTATTTTTAAACATCTTATAACAAAGATTTTTCAACTACTACAATAAAAACTGTACCAACTTTGTTATATTTATTGAAAAAAAACACACACACTCGCGCATGCGCACGAAAGAATACTTCGTTCAAATGAAAGATTTTTCTACAAAAAAAAAACTGTACCAACTTTATATGTTATATTTATTCTAAAAAAAAAACACACGCACATACGAAAGAAGAATACTTCGTTCAAATGACCGAAGATTTTTCTACAAAAAAAAAAATTGTACCAACTTTATATGTTAATATTTATTCTAAAAAAAAACACACGCACACACGAAAGAAGAATACTTCTTTCAAATGCATATACATAAAAGTACTTACCACAAAACTTACAAATACCAACCACATAATTTTTACAAATTATCCAATTTCTCGTCGCTTACATATATTTCGAAACTTTCCTTTTTCTTTTTTTTCTTTTTCTTACAAAACATCGCACAATTATCACTTTACTTTATTATTATAATTATTAACCAAATTAAAGAATCACATTCTTACGAATAATCTGCATTAATCGTTCCTGTCAGGTTAAATATTATTCAAAAACAAAATTGTAAAAGAAGGAAAACGGTTTAACCGGAAATGCATTCAAAAATCGTTGAACTCCCCTCTTTCACCACCAACCCCCACGTTCGAAAAATTTACAAACTCGTAGAAAGACTGTTTCGATTCTTAAACAAGTTTATCAATCGTTTCAAAGAAATTCTCATCTTTTCGTTACGAGGTTTAACGTTATTAAACGTGTGTTTCTTGCTTTTATTTTAATCGAAACTTTTATAAATGCAATTAAATAACAAAATGTTCTTTTCTTTCCATTCTGCTCTTTTTTTTTCTATCTTTTATACGCTAGGAAAAAAATACGAATTCGTTGGTAAATTACTAACGTAGTTATTGTTCAACCGCTTACAAATAAAATGGCGCTGGCGCTGGCGCTAAATTTGAATTGCAAGAGAAAACATTTTTCTATACCCCAACCCTCCTCTCTCTCTCTCAGCCCGCACCGAACCAATTATTAACCCTCACAAATCTAATAATACTTAAAATACAATTAGACTATAATCACTATTCGATTTTTCAAAAAATTCTTATCTCGTTTACATAATCCATTCTATTAAAATAAGTTAAACGTTTTTATAATTTTTGTTATTTTCCACCCAGGCTACGGTATCGATACTCTCATACATTTCTACGACTCTAAAAGAGATCACCTAGCCTAAATGGAATCTCCAAAAAAGGTGCTTGTCGTTTAACATCGTTAATGATTAATCTATTTTCATTTCTTTTTTTTTTTTTGCTTTTTTTTCTATTTCAGATATACAATAAACATAAGAAATATAAAATAAAAGATATTTGAACTAAAAAGAAGAATAAAAGAAAAACAAAAAAGCAATTTACGTCTTTAAACCATTAAGAAGTGTTACCATCGATATTTTTTAAATATTTAATGGATAAATTATATCCTTTATTTTATTAGAATATATATATATATATATATATACATATATATATGTACTTATACATATATTCATATATATATATATATACATACATACATATACAAGCATATATATATATATAAATACATATATACAAATATATATATATATATATTTATATATATATGAGTATACTTATTAGATTGTCAAGTATGAAATGGAGCAAAAAAATGCACGTAATTGAATAGAAATTTGCTCCATTTCATACTTGACAATGTAATATATATGGATACATACATGCAGCAGCAGCAGCAGCAGCAGCAATTACTATGAAGAAATTCGTTTTTTATATACTCGTTATTATGTATGTACAAATTACAGTCAGTGACAGTATTTTTTTTTTTTTTTTTTTTCTTTTTTTTTATTCGTGATAGCAATAAAATTGAAAACGTTTTACGACTTCTGAGTGTTGCGTATGTGTGGGTGTATGTGTATGTATATTTCCATATTGCGAGGTTGTTTCAACTGCTAGAATATGTCGTATTTTTAAATAATACATTCGAATTTATAAAAATTGTCTATATGGGAATTTTACCTTTTTTTTTTCGTTCAATACCAATCGACGAAAAAATATATATGAGTATATAAATATATATATATAATATTCTAAATTAATTAATTACCAAGGAAAACGGATGGATGGATGGCGGCTAATTTATAAACTTACATTAGATCAAAGCTGCTTACCTTGCAATATGCCAAATAGAATAATCTGCTCATTAAAATTTTTCCATTCCGCTATACAATTCTCGTCATAACTCAAATGCGGTAATTAACAGCATTTACGCTAATAACAATAAGGAAATATAATATAAACATTATTGATGGGTTGCATCGATTCGTCGCGGGCTGAGAGAAAACGTCATAAGGCATATTACTGAGATCAATAATCTTGTACAGAGTCGTAATTATTGTATGGGGGTGGATCAGGGCGACCTTCGGGAATTCTATATTTTTCTTCGACTTCTTGATCGTTATCATCTTCATACTTGACTGCGGTGAAATATGATCCTGACGTTGAGAACGTGTTACTATAATCGGGATAATCTAAAAATATTTCCCCATCATTAATACAATTTATATTTTTTAAATCATTAGCATACCAAACTTAATGGGTATCCAGGAGAAGACAGTACATTAAATTTTTTCTGTAAGAATACCGACCCATCTAGGAGTCTCATCATGACAATATGTATGTACGAACAAATTAGTCCAGTCAATCTAGCCTGATTTGGGCTCAAAATGGATGTTGCTTCCACCTGACAGTAAAACATTTTACAAGGCCAGGAATGTGTTCTACATTAAAAGATGCATAATGGTGTGTGCAATTTGCATGAAGAATCAAAATGTGAAAAAAAACCACAAAAAAATCAATAATTAGAAATAAAGAACAGCTATTCAAAAGTAGGTCACTGGTAAGAAAAATAGGTCAGCGATACAAAAGTAGGTCAACGATACAAAAGTAGGTCAGCTGTACAAAAACATACTAATAATCCCATACGTATGGAATGTATTGAGAGAAAGATAGGCGAAGGTGTACCTCTCGGTGAATTCTAGGAAATTTGTTATATATGAAATACACATAGAAAAACATTCCTTAACTATCGGCTTAGTTGAGAGTTCAATGCTTTGTTTACGTTCGGTACTCTCCGTCACTCTTCGGCCGGTGTCGACAACCGAACGTTGTCATCTCGTAGTTAGATTTGTATTTGACCTTCGTACATCTTCGGTAATTGTCGTATGTATTCGTAACTACTTTTCGATAATAATCGTCAGTCTTCTTCGAGCGTCGGAAGGTGTAACATGGATATTAGATAAAGTGACATTTATTTCGCGTCGCGTGTACGTGTATGCATGTTTTCGTCGTATGCAAGTAATATGCATATGTGAACGAGTGTGTGTAGTGGTGAAGAGTGATATGTGCATATATGGATACCTGTACTTATGGATATGGATTATGCAGCATTGGATATAAGAACAAAGTATATCTAAACGTAAGCTGGCCATAATTTTTAACATTTGACTTCGGTTTTTTTTTTACGTATTGTTTTTTAGTATTGCAAAAATATTTTATAATAAAGAAAAACAGAAGCTGCCATTGCGTTTTTTTCATTCCGGTATATTAAAATAAAAATAAATTATCTTTCTAAGTAGTATAGAAGTCGTGATATCGAAGTCTTTGAACGCTTTTCTATTTTGAAGTCGCACACATTTCTCGGCATCTGCATAGTGCACATTTTAATGTAGACCACATTTCAGACCTTTTAAAATGTTTAGCTGTCAAGTGGAGGCAATATCCTGTTAATGCTAATTTGACTGGACTAAATTTATATAGAACAATACTAATTTTGTTAAATGTAACATACGTATTTCTTCAAGATACCTATTTTCATATAACTTCCGTTGAAATTATTTCTATATAATATATAAATGATATATAAAGTATTATACCATCCAAAGGTTCTTCCTTAATACGGATTTCCTTGGTATCCTCATCCTGTCGATCACCACGATCTTTTCTGTCCCTGCGTTCACGATCTCTGTCTCTCTTATTTCTCTTCCTATCCCTATCGCGATCGCGATCACGATCGTTACTCCTCTTACGGTCTCGATCACGATCACGTTCACGATCACGATCTCTTCTATCGCGTGGTCGTTCGTCCCTTTGGATTTCCTCTATATCAGGATCTGGTAAACGATCTCGACTACGTCTACGTTTTCGGTCGCGTGATCTACTCCTTGATCTTCGTTTACGATCGCGTGATCTTCTTCGTTCTCTGTCTAAACGATCACGATCCCTACAAACAAACAAAAATGATTACCAATGTAATTAACTATTTTTTTTACTCTTTCAATTATTTGCCCAGTATTTTATTAAATAAATGATCAATAAACATTTCTTTCAATATGCATAATTTGTCAATATTTTAAATGATAAGATTATATCTGAGTTTTATGTTGATACAAAGGTACACACTAACAATTTATTAAAAATACTGATCAAATAAATGACAACTTTTTCTATTAATGTGATTCAATTGAATTAGACTTAATTGTAAAAATTTCTTTACCTATCCCTGTCCATCCCTCGTCCAGAAGTTTCCCTCTCTCGCTCGAGACGATATCTTTCTCTTTCCCTTTCGTTATCTTCCCTACCAGAGTGTTTAATATTCACATCGGGTCCACCTCTGCGCGTACCACCTAGACCACCACCAAGTCGTCGAGGGAGCCAACCTTTTACCGTTCTTGCACGCTCCACGTCAACCAAAACTCTGCGACCATCTATTTTCTTACCATCGGCATGCTTATACGCAGCTAAAAGTATCATTACAAAATTACAATCTAATCAGGATCACTCAACTACTACGCGTTTATGCTATTATGAGATCTCTCTTAATCTCTGAGACCCACTTTGAAAGAAAATAAAGAATCATCGAGGGTGATGTTTTCTTTTTCTTTTTCTTTATGATTTTATATTAATGATATATATTATACATATATTTTTTTTTTTCTTTTTAAACAACCGAATCCACCATCTAAGATAGAATGTTTATTTTATTTTTTATTTTTGTTATGTTTCTTTTTAATTTAATTGAAGAAATTAATCAAATCTTTTCTATAGCTCGAAAACTACATTAATGGATGGGCTAAAGAAATAAAGAATGTGACAAAGAAACAATTAGTGACTCGATTCTCTACTGTAGATAATTTGTTTGTTTTTTCTTCTTTTTTTTTTTCACTCTCTCACACTATTATACTCGACCATTTTGGGTAACGATGTGAGTTAGAATTGCTATGCGGCAACCTGGATAATTGGTTAAAGTATCTACATATGCATTGTGTTTATAATTTCCTTACAACGAAGTCATCCAAACCAGTGAGTAATATAAAATATCCTATTTTTATGCATGATACGGATAATAAGGTATCTGCATGCGTTATCCCTGATTACGTGCTTCTTATTCGTAACGTCCACTATTCTATAAAGTAAAATTAGAAAGTATATACCTTCAATAAAATATTCTAATATTTCTTTTTTTTTTTTTTTTCTTTTAAAGCACAAACTCCTTGTACCATATCTTAATTTCTTTTACAAAAAGAACGAAACAATACAGAGAGTTAATGTGCGTTAATAAACTGTTGTTATTTGTTGTATTTGTTACAATAAATAAGAAATGCTAAATCACGGCACTACTATCTCATCTTACTGTATAAAATCATGATTGTACGTTACTACGTTGGGGCACAGTAATCAACGATGAGGTATGCAGACTTTGAAGTACCTTAAATACTACAATGTTTTAATTCCAAAAAGTATAGCAAATACAAAAAATACCTACCGCGGCTACTTACGTACGGAAGTTAACACAAAGCTTAGAAGTACTTTTAATCAGTGAATTGAACTTGTAAGAGACTCGCGAGAGTAGGCCAGCGCGTACGCTATTCATTGGGAAGGTGCCCAGTCTTCGTATGTTCGGTCAATCTCCGAAGAAGTATTACTTTGTATTTACCTGGTGCGCTTTTATATTTCTTTTTTTTTTTATATTTTTTTTTTCTTTTTTTTTTTTACTTACAACCAAAGCGTGCGCAATTCATATATATTCAATAACTTTATAACTTTGTTACGTAAAATGTTATACTGAACTCTAATAGTAAATATTGTTAACTTTTAATAATTACGTGAAACGCGGAAAAGATAGATCATTTCCACTTTCATAATAAGAATTCCGAAATTGAAAGCAAGGGAAAGATTATCCGCATGCTAAATCATATTATGCAGACTTTTAGATATCGTGTTTACAGAGCAAAGAATGATATATATATATCGCAAGATAAATTAGTATTCTATATCGAAATTGATATGTTTCAGGACTTAAGCACATACAAAATATATACTAAAAAATAATAATTCATATCTTACGTGAACTTTTTATAATTTAGATTGATAAGAATTTGGACTATGTTTAAATATTTTCTTTTCTTTTGGCAGAAAGAATAAAAAATAGCACCCTAATAACAATAACAATAATTATAATAATAATAATAATAATAATAATAATAATAACGATAAATATAATTATAATAATAATAACGATGATGATGATAATAATAATAATAAAAATAATAATAATAATATTAATAATAACAATAGTCCACTAATCTGCATTATGAATCTTCTACTGAACTTATGAAAAATTTTAAACTGCATTTCTCACAGAGGATCTCTATGGTGCTCTACCCTTGCTTAGTATCGAACATTTGAATAAAAACATTAACGTTTTTACTTTCAAGTAATGACACACGTATGATTATATGTATGATGGTAATTAAATTCATTAAATATTATAAACGCGTTGCCTAATGACGATATCGGACTAATTTGAATGACTCCTAAAATCTTTGTATATTTGTAGTTTGAAAACGCGTTAGAACTTCATACGAATGTAATAAGAAAATGTCTAGTCGACCAAGACCAAAACATGTATGTATGTATGTGTAATAATAATAATATAATAATAACAATAATGTGACTGTTCACCGACCGTGTCCCTGAACCTTTTCCCTAGAAGCCCACCAATCAATTTCAATGTAGAATGCTAACTTTACGCGTACTCTTCAAAATAAAACAACAAACCATAAATAAATCTGTCAAACAAACAAGATAGACACCTGCTTTCTGTGAACACTTTAAGAGTGCGGCCAACATCGAGCGTTCATCCGATTAGATAAAAATTGAATCAAATTGAGATTTTAATTAAACAAACTGCTGAAGAGAAATGTAGGGTAAGCATAGACGCTAACAAACTTTGTTGTATGTTGGATCTTACCACACATACAAACCTATCATATCAGGCAGGTTCAGGGATTTTGCATGGAATAGTGAACGGCACTAGTTGCCGGCAGCGGCCACCACGCTGTACCAAGAACAAGATAAAAACTGCATTAATCAAGACAGCCAATAATCTCTTTTTCATTTCAATCGTTTACCATATTTTTATGTATTTAGAAAATGGTATTCCTGCATGGATGTATCGTGGGACCCCCCCACAACCTTCTGGTTAAGTACCAATGAAAATAGGTAGCCTAACTATAGCCCTGCCCCACTATATCTAGCTGGAAGTGATACTAAGAAATGTGAGACTCCATACTATGGACTCACAGAGGCTTTTAAGAAAGTATTACATTTCTGGGCTGTTACTTACAGTGCATATCTCTTTCGTGCTCATACTCAATGAAAGCATATCCTCTAGGTTTGCCATTTATTGTATTATGAATTACCACAATCTAAAAATAATTAACAATATAGAGAAAATTATTTCAATTAAATTTACAATATATCGACATGTCAATTGCCATGTAAATTTTGTTTTCATGTAAATGTCATGGTTGCAAGATAAAATATAGAATAATATACATTATTATTGTCCTCCTTTTAATGAATTTGAGGAACTTTAAAATTGATGCATTTAATATAAAATAATATAGAGTAACACCAGTCACAACTAATCGACATGGCAATCAACGTGTTATCTTATATTTGATTATACCTTTTTTACCGGTCCATAGACTTCGAACTCTCTCCTAAGCTTAGACTCCGAGGTATCATAATTCTGAAATAATATGATTACCTTAAAAATATATCTAAAAATATCTACCATGCATAATTAAAAAATTGTTTTATCCAATCATATTCGATGCTGAAACTATTGAAGTAAAAACGTACTATTCTTGCTACAAATAAGGTTTTAAATGGATCTGCAGTCACATTGGGTATACCAGCTGGATCCCAAACAGCGATTTCTTGTTCTAATTTATATGCTACTTGTTCAGCACGTTCTCTTCTCCGACGTTCCAATCTTTCCTCTCGAGTTTCAACTCGTACAGGTGGTGGAGTATCCTTGGGATCCTTGTATAAATTTATAAAATTGAAAATTAAAAAAATAATATTTGTCTAAACAAAAAATTCATGTATATATTGTGTCGCTCTTAAATACATAATATACATTCTCGATAACAAATAAAATTTAAAATACATCCAATCGTTCTTACATAACGCACTGAAAATAAAAACAAGAAAAAAGGTCGCTCACGCAGGATGTATTAATTTAAAAAATCACGCTTGAAAATTGTACACATTCAAGAAAGTTTTAATAAACCGTATAGTTTTCTGACGTTGGTAGGACCTAATCAAAAACAATATCCGTTTGACGTAGAAAAAAAAATGAGAAAAAAATATGTAAAAAATATCTATGTCACTTATGAATATGTAGGAAAATAAAATTTACCTCAAAATATTTAAGAAACGGCCCAACGCCAATATATCCTCCATTCTTTTTTTCGTGTGGAAGCTTGCTGGCCGGTGGCAAATAAGGTATTGGTTCACGCGGAGCAAACAGTGCGAGCAAATTTGGTGGTAAAAATTGCGTCATTTTGTTTATTCTTACACAATAATGCAATCAACTTTAATTATCCTGCTTAGATTAATTAAAAAGAATACAGGAACAACTGCACCTTTAGTCACTACACTCCTTAAAATGGCGTCGACGTTGCAACCGGTATGCCATAACCACATAACCCAAAACTCTATCTACAAGCTAAACATTTGTCGAAAAGAACTTTTAGAATACTGTACACGTTTACCGACGTGTGTTTGCTATTTTTAACGTTAGATGGCACTTCTCATAGTATTGATTTCCATGTCTTACCAATTATATTCATCTAGGTTGAATCTGATTGGTTGTTTATCAGTATCGGTATTTGGATATACAATAGAGACTCGATTTCATTTCATTCTCAAAAGTTTCGTCTCTTCAAAGTGTTTTCCTTTCCCCATAAGATTTTATCTATAAGAAATGAGGAGAATATGACGATGAGCAAAGCATATTTATATGTGTGGACAATTCATTTGATGTCGGTAACATAACCTCAAAAGTACTACAAACATTTCAAAATGTAGCATTAGTTTATAAGTAGTTATTTATTAAATAATAATTAAAATGAAGAATTTGATAAATTAAATGATACTGCGATAGTATTTAATAGTGTATTTAATTAATGGTTTTAAATCTCGCGGGCATTAGGTTCATTGTAAGTTTGATAGTTTGATAGTAGCAGTTGTCTATTCTCATTGGTGTATAAAAATCGGACCACTCCTACTGGAAACCCTTTTGATAAGTTTCCTTCCCCCGAGACCGAAACGAAATCGAGTCTCTACTGTAACTTTTATATTGTTTGTTAACAATTTTATTCCATATATTTCTTTGACAATTTAAATCGATCTATTTAAATATAATATTGTTCGAGAAACGTTTTCGCGTTTGATATTAAAATTCAAGGATAGGAAATGTAATTTACTGCATTATCGACATAGCTATTTAACAGCCAATGACAAAATGAAAAATAATTAAAAATGCTTTTATAAATAAATTTTAATATAAATATAAATAAATACGATTATGATTAAAATTATGATCGTTTCTATCGTTGATTATATGAATAACATTTCGAATAATATATCGAAATAAGTAGATCGATATTTAGTGATTATCGAAAGTTCTGCTAGAGAGCGCGACCAGTCTGATAAACGTTAATTTCATATTTAAACCGAATTCTTCACGGTCCGTTTAAAAAAGATTTTTCATTTGTGCAGTAATCGTGTCAAAATTCAATTAATCAAGAATATTATTCATCTTCTATAATATAATTTTAAAAAACTTGAACGAGTTATCAGTTTCTGGATGATCAAACGAAACGAGATGGTACGTTTAAAGATTTTTTACTTATTCTTATATCAACGATAATTTTAAATTTGTCAACAATTTTTTGCAACTCTTATAAATTATACAATATAAATATCACATTAAAAACAAATTCTAAACGTATTCTCTTTCGCTTTCATAGAGAAACCTAGTTAAACTAGTTCGAGAAAAATGTAGAAATAAGTAATAGAAAGAAAAGAGAAGTAAAAAAAGGGGGAAAAAAAAGAGGTTAATCGCAAATAGTTATGCCGATGAGGATGGATACAACGAGTTACACAAGAGAGTTAATCATTAACTCGGTCTATGTAACCCAATTATTTCTAGTGTCTCTCGAGGAAAATTATATAATCTGAAATTTTATCATTCCCGTATTATAATCTGACTTTATCCATGGTACATTAAGAGTTATGTATTATAGTTATATTGAAGGCTAGATCACAGGAAGGCTAATAAAAATACGCGTATCTTATAAATTTTACATTCATGTTACAAATTCCAACATATCCATTTACCGTATACAAAACAACCAAGCTAGTAACGATAAATTTTATCATGAATAAAACATCGTATATCAGGTTGTCAAGTATGAAATGGAGCAAATTTCAATTCAAATTATGTTCATTTTTCTTTTTTTGCTCCATTTCATACTTGACACAACCTAATATATATATATAATATTTCTATTACAAAAATTATGCAAAGTATAAATATAAATTTTCATCGTTATCCACGATTAAATTAAATGAACTAAATTAAATGAAGAAGAACTACGTAAAGGAAAAGTTAGATGTATTCAAATGAAGGGTTAATTACATATAAAACAGGTTTGTTGTGTGCAAAGGTTAGGGATCGATGATGGGTAACACAACGGTTACACATGATTCTACATGGAATTTACGGGGAAGAGATAATTTGTGACGGTATCGTGTAAGAGAAAAGGAGAGAGAGAGGAGTAAAGGAGTGGAGTGGGAGAGGGTGAGGGTGAGGAGGAAAAGGGGGGAATACACGCACGCGTTGCTTACGTATATACGAAGCAATTAGGATGCGGACACTGGCGTAGCACCGGTGATATACCATCTTGCTGCAACCAACAGAATAATGCAGCAGTTTCTACATGTAAGTACTACATATATTCTTGCTGGCCAGTATTCGACGATGCATCGCATGCATACCCGCGGCACGAACGCTTACGCGTTCCGAATAAAGAACCGCGTATGCGGATTGCGTTGCCGACCCCTACTCTTCAGAACCCTCCCTTCCACCCCATCCCCTTTAACCCTCTCTTTACTCTTTACCCCCTCTTTCTGTATCATTCAACACACATGTGCTAAAATGCGCGCGTGGCTGACTCCTCGTGGATGAACGTCGACCACGTTCGCATATTTTTCCCCAAATTCCTTCTTTCTTTCTTTCTTTCTTTCTTTCTCTTTTTCTTTCCATTATTATTCCGCAGTTTGTCACGTATGAAAAAAAAGATACGAATTCGCTTAACTCTTTATGGTGTTTCAACCAACGGCAACTTTCCGACCAATGGTAACAGTAGATTCGTGGAAAATACCACGATTCCCATTGGTTGGTTGTTTTTCTTACAAACCATTGATATTATAATTGTCTATACTATAGAGATAAAATTATTCTAATTTATTCGAATAATATTAGTATGACGGAATATAGAATCAATCGATGAGATGTCGTTGCTTCTACGTTCTCTACGTTGAATTTTTTTTTATTATTTGAAGTAATAGGGATTAATAGACTAAAAAGGTTCCGTAATCTTTTGATTCGTCGTCGTCCCAGAAAAAAAAGGGTCCCCCTATGAAGCGACTAGAGTTAGCAATAGGGGCATTTTACAAGAGAGAAATGCCTGCGGCCCTGATCAGGCCTACCACGAGGAGAGGCCTCTGCTGCTTCTCGCGGCAGAGAACATATTTGTGAGAATGTGCCCGTTTCCCGGCGGCCATCTTGCTTTTGCATGATGTCACGACGTGGCCTACTTCCGAGCACTCCACGTGCAAGGGTTATCGACCCTGTTCGCCTCTAATCCCCTTTTGTCTATTCGTTGCTCGCTACGTCTACGAAAGTCCCGCTCTCTCTCTCTCCCCCCCCCCTCTCTACCTCTCTTTCTCTCTCTGTTTCTGTCTTTGTCTTTCTCCTTCTTTCTCCTTCTTTCTCCTTCCTTCTCTTTCTTTCTCATTCAATTTCTATCTCTGTCTATTTCTCCTCGTTACGATCGGTAGACCAGCAAACCCTTACGAAACATAGTAGTACGGTCACGATTTCGGCTCAACTCGATTCAACTCGGGACAATTCGGTTTTACCAAACCGACGCTCCTAGATTGATTCACCGTCCCTTTTATTCGTTCATACCCACAGTCTGGATCAAAAGGGGGAGATCACTAGATTTCCTCTAGCATCTCTAATATGCATGTTCTATATCGTATATAATATTATCTATACTAATAAGTAATGTCAGTATTTTTAATAAAAAATAATTTATATATACACACACGCATATATATATATATATCAAGTATATTAAATTTATTGGCTTTAATATAGGACAGAAGTTAAGTCATAACTGTTTTTTTTTGTTATTTGTATATTATATCATTCTATGAATAAACAATGAATTAGCGATAAAGAATAATAAGAATAAGAAAAGAAAAACCTTGAAATGAAACTATCAACGTCATGCAGGATAACGCAATTTATTATTTGCAAATCATCATCGAATGCGTCTTCTCGTAAGATTCGTACAAAAAAAAGTCCTTGAAAACGTAGGTGTATATATGTATATCTCTGTGTGTATATGTGTTACGCGTATATGTGTTAACTCTGTTATCAGAGTCTCTAGAGAATTTTCTAATTATGGAAATCTCGACACTGAAACGATCGTTTCGAAAGACGTGATTCGAACGTGCTCGAATGCAGGTGTCCGTAAGCATGAAAACGTTTTCAACAAAGAAACCGAAACACACGCGGTGTGTGTAGTAGTGTGTAACACGTTGCGCTCCGCATGGCACATAGTTCACGGTTTTTCTCTACACCGGCTGACGTACTTTCGAATACGTACGGAGCACTTATCTCAAGTAGGAATGGTCTTTCGAATGTACGCCTATAGAGATTATTTATCGTTTGCGACACAGGCCAACGTAACTTTTATATCTCAACGAGCTATTAGAATAAAACCCTTCCTTCTTTTTTTTTCCTTTTTTTTCTTTTTTCATTCTGAAATGTTGTACAAGTACCTACATGAAAACGTATATTTTAGTTTTCTTTTTTTTTCATAAAAAAAAAATATTCGATTCAATAAAATCAAGGAGAATTAATTTAACGTAGACGATAATTTTTTTCTTTTTTAAAAAAGAAAATTATTATATGCTACTTCGGTTGAATACGTTTACGACATAATCGTTGACAAACGTAGATGTTTAATCAACTCTGAAGCAAGTTATTATTCGTATTAATCATAATTGCTCTACCTCGAGAAAAATATGTTTAATTTAATCTTTCATATTTCATTGGATTTCATTAAATCATTAATTAGCAATATTATAAATAAGTAATTTTTAACCTTGAGTTTGATTTTCGATTTGTTATTTCTAAAACGACCAATCGAGAAATACTACTAAAACAATATATTTATATATATATATATATATATATAAATAAAAAATATATAAGAAATAAAGATAAAAGGAAGAAAAACAAGTATCCTGTGCAGTAAACTATAATTATCGGCTTGAGATCACCGAAAGGAGTAATCTTGTACGGTCGAATGATTCAGGTATCGATTCGGTTCAGGTGTACGCGAGTTGGTGTCTCTGGGTAATGGCTAGAATTACGCAAGTGGAGAATCGATCATGCAGGACTTGGTGTATTATACCGGTCCTACCTATTTTTCGTGTCTCTTATGTACTCGGTACCGCGTGGTACTTTGAGTTTACACGTTGGGTTCTTTAACTTGTTAATGTCAACGGCACCACCACCACCACCACCACCACGACCACCACCACCACCACCACCTCCACCAACAGCATTACCATTACCATACCAATAACATCAACACTTCTATAAGCACAGTTAGTTACCTCATGGACACTGGTTCGTCCACTTTTACCGTGAGAGCGGAAGAATCCCAAAAAAAAAGTCAATGACCGATTCAAACGCTTGACTTTCGATCTTACTCGCAAGTCTACTGATTTTCGATTTTTTTTATTGTCTATCTCTATCTCTCTCTTTTTCTTTTTGTCTTTATCCCCCTTTTTATTAAACTTTAACAAAGAATGCATTTTACGTGCAACATAAGCCAATGGGAAATCCACCGAGTTTAATTCGTTTTATGCTTTATAAGCTCAAGCACCCATTGTTCGAGGAAGAATGCGGAATCGTCGTATGGGCATGTCGTTTGTGCATAACGTTCCTCTATGTAGGTTAACCGCGATTACATTAAACGCGATTGCAGAATGATCCACAGAGAGAAGGTCAGATGGTTAAAAAAAAAAAAAAGAAATTCATGCAATTTGATCTAACACGAGCTCATCTAGTTGAGTTATCTTTTTTGGTATAAGCTTTTTCTTAAAACCGTTGATATGATTTCAATTCTAACTGAAACAAACAAGTCAAAGCTATAAGTAAAATAATAACCGGATATGTTTAAAATATAAATAAACTGCTGTATCAATTGCTCTGTGGTATGAGGATCATCTGGAATAAATAATTACATTAGTATGCGTTGGTAGATCGTCACTAGTTGCGATTATTAAACATACGCGCATAGGTCATCTGTATATAATGACCTAGTACATGTAATCAAATGCTACCGACCGAAACTCAACGAAAATTTTCGAATAGCCCAACCGAATCGATGAAAGGATTGACACACTGACCTGGAACTCGTTCCGCTTGGTGATTAGTTAACAATACGCATTTAGCGATTAAACAATGTATGTATGTGTATCATGTACTGAAAACCTGACTGTAATTTTATGTATGCCTCTTGGTGCTCCCTAAATATAGACAGGAATATAATCATTTTCTCTTTTTCAAAGTATTATATATATATGTGTGTGTGTGTGTGTATAATAATGTAATATATATTCCATATTATATCCAAAACTATTAGGTTGTCAAGTATAAAAATGGAGCAAAAATCAAATTCAATTATATGCATTTTGTGCTCCATTTCATACTTGACAATCTAATACAACAAATTTCAAACTCGTGTTATTCCACATTCAACGTTCTATTTTCGTTCAAATCTAAAAGTTTTATACGTTAAAAAATCTGGCGGGGTTAAGCTATAATTCGTAGAACGTTTTTTTTTTTTTTCTTCTTTTTTTTTCCAACGGAATCAAGCGTTTCTTTTCGATAAAAGAGGGAAACCGATGCGCGTGGTAACGCGATTAACTGCGCTCACGAAGCACGGAATTTCATACTGACATGAGAAAGAGAGACAGAGAGAGGAAGAGAGTAAAATACAAAAATCAGAGTTCATATAAACTGCCTCGTAAAGCATGCTCGTGGACTCGCTTAGGGTAAACCCGACCTCGATTCTCTTTTCTCCTTTAAAATCTCTCTCTCCTTTTCACTTTGTACTCTTCATAAAGAGAGAAAAAGAAAAAGAAAGAGTTAGATATCATCCTGGTTGGTTCATACTTGATGTAAAAGGACCATGTCAAATCCAATATTACGTTAAGAAAAGATATACATTAAAAAAAAATTTAGAAATTGATCCTAAAAATTGTTCATTATAAAAATATGCATCCAGAGTTTAAAGAATGTATTTCTATTCTCTTAGATATTCTATATTATCAATCGAATTATTCTTATATCTAAATTTATCATTCATCCATAAACCCAAACACACTGTCTGGACGTTATTGATCGGTTAAACATTATCGGAGTACATATAAATTTTTCAATGAGAACCACTAGATTGAATTTATCCTGAAATTTCTTTAAAAGAGTGATCCACACACACACTCACACACACACACGCGAAATGATATAAGGAGATCAATGATCATTCTGCAATCAAATAACTGGGTCAGTCTCGATAACAGAAATGAATATTTGAAACAATTAATTAAAATTCAAGTTAATAGAATATTTGGAACAATATAGATAAATTCATTTCAATAAATTAAAACTTATTACTTCAAGTTAACGATAAGGAAAAACAATGTTTAAAAAATAATATGAGAATGGTAAAATATACGAGTATAAGTTTTGAAGAAAAAAATTAAATAAATATGAAACAAAAGGAAGATAAGTATTTCAAGAATATTTCTCCAAAACAAAAAAAAAACAAAATAAAATTCAGGTCACCCAATTAAAACTTGTTAGTACCAAGTTAATGATAAGACCACCAGCGTTAAAGAATATCACAATAGGAAACGTCAGAATAACCATTTTGTAGAAATAAATTAGAACAAGGCGGATTAATATTTCAGAAAACCCTTCCCCAAAAAAAAAAGAAAAAAGGAAAATAAAAACCCCCGAGATTCAGGTCATCAAATTAAAACTCGGTATTTTGTCGAGTTAACGATAATGACGAGCAACGTTAAAAAATAATATGAGAATCAAGAAATGTATGAGAGTAAAACGTTTTGAAGAAAAAGAAAAAAATTGAATAAATATAAAACAACGCAGGGGATGAATATTTCAGGAAACCTCTCCAAAAAGATATCCAAGATACGGATTACGGAATAAAAAATTCTGGATTTCCGAATAAATGATGAGACAACGACCAACGTTAAAAAAAAATATCACGAAAGGAAACGTCGGAGCGATCATATCGAAGAAATTAATTAGAACAAGATGGATTAATATTAGTTTATCAAGTATGAAATGGAGCAAAGAATGCACACAATTGAATTGAGAATTTGCTTCATTTCATACTTAACAACCTAATATTTCATGCAATTTTCACAAAAAAAAAAAAGAAAAAGAATCAAAAAAAGAAAAAGGAGAAGCCAAGATTCGGGTCATCAAATTAAAAATACTTGGTAGTATTTCAAGTTAATGATAATGACAAGCAATGTTAGAAAATAATATGAGAATGGTAAATGTAAGGGCAAACGTTGTAGAGCTCGTTCTACAATACGCGAGAATAGGGATGAAGAGCTAAGAGGGAGGATAAAGAGGGAGAGAGGGGTGAGGGAGAGAGAGAGCGAAGGTAGATGGTAGATATATAGCGTTAGGTAGGTTGGTAGGAGGATTGGTTGGAGGGTTGGTTGGAGGGTTGGTTGGAGGATTGGTTGGAGGGTGGTATGGCGTTGGGTCGACTCGACCCGTGGATCGAGGGTAAGTGCGAGAAGGGAGCGTTGAAGAGGGGTGAAGTGGAGTGAGGGGAGTGAAACCAGGGCGCAAGTATTGATCCCACACCCCCACGGGCGGTTGACACATTTACCAAAAGCTTCGCGTGATCTAGTTTCGGTTGCTCTCAAAAGGAATGCCGCAAGAACTTCTTCCTTTTCTACTTTTCCTCTTTCCTTCTTCTTCTTCTTCTTCTTCTTCTTCTTTTTCTTTATTTCCTTTTTTGTTATTTTTTGTTTTTTTCTTTGGAGTATTATTTCTTTCTTTTCATCTTCGACCAATCAACGTTCTGCTTATTCTGCTATTTCTTCTCTCGAGTACATTTTATATGGATTTATCGTAAGTTTTGTATCAAATGAAATTATTCATTCTATACTTTTGTTTTTTCTTAATTAATTAAACCTATTATCGCGTTAATCATAAAACCAACATTAACGCGGTTACCATGAGCAAATTCAAAGAAAATTCAACATGCGAGATTACCGTTTGGAAAATCTTAACATTTTCCCTCTCTCTCTCTCTCTCTCTCTAAAACTATGTGAGCGTATATATGCGTCTGCCAAGAAAGGTGTGGCATATATCTCTTCCTTAACCTTAGGCACGTAATTTAGAATTATAAATGTAAAATACATATCAAAGATACATCAAACATATATTGAAATCATTCACACACACGATCGTATTATAAAATTGAAAGACATCTAATTGAATGACTTTATTTTATCTAAACAAATAATTTTCTCGTAGTTTCAGATAAATCTTTAGTTTATTTTTATTCTTTCTTTCTTTCTTTCTTTTTTTTACTCCAGTAAATTAAATGAAAAAATTGTTGAACTTGTAAAAAAGGGGAACGGAACGGTTTTGATGAAAACACTTTGCGATAAAAAAGAAAATGTGCAAAAGATGTAAAAGTAGATGAGGACTAGAGGAAAGATAAAGAAGAAGTAGAAGAAGTAAAAGGAAAAGAGGAAGAGAAGAAAAAAAAAAGAAGGAAAAAGAGGGTTTTCATATAGGCAAGCGCATGCGGAGATAGCTCGATGACTGATCTCGGGAACGCTGCCAAATAGGTCGGAGCTCGTATCGAGCTGTCACATACACACAAACGTAAAGAGAGAGAGAGAGAGAGAAGGATAGATAGAAGTGAGTGTAGAGCGCAGTACTGCTGACCTCACCAAACCACCCATCCACCCACCCATCAACCCAACCGACCGTCGGAATAAAAATTTAGAACGATTCTGGAACACCGACTTGTCTGCTTGAATAAATTGCCACTATGCACCATACCGTCTTCTATACAACGAACATAAACCCTACCCTACACCCCTTCTTCACTGATTAAACATGCTCTTCATCTCTTGGTGGCTGAACGATGATTAATTTGTTTCCCAGAAATTTTCATTCGTCTGGGTTTTCTATATTGGATTTCCTGTTTCTATTCTTTTTTTTTTTTGTTTTTGTTTTATGATGTTATAAATTGATGTTTTGGTCGTGTATTTCGAAACAGGTTCGAAATAAATTCCTGTAATAGTCAATTATTGTCTTGTTATATGATTCATATATAAGTCTCTTTGTTTTATATATAATATATATATATATATTTATTTATTTATACAAAGTGGTGTAAGATTTTTCCAGTCAAACAGTGTCAGCGTATTTTATGCAACAGAAATAAGAAAAACATGTTTGTTTTTTTATATGCATAATAAGTCACTTAAGGTTTGATTAAAACGTTGATGATTAAAATTATACAAATATTTATATTAGGTTTGTCAAATATGAAAAATGCAAATTCTCAATTCAATTGTGTGCATTTTTTCTGCTCCATTTCATACTAGACAACCTAATATATTCGAGTGAAGTTGGGTAATTAAATTTCCAGTCGATTTTATTTATTTTCTTTTGACGCTTATCTAAGATATTTATATTTTCCAAGTGATTTATTAAATTCCAATCAATATCAATTTCCTTTTAAATTTCCTTCGAGAATATTACCGATCGAAATATCGAAAATATTTTCAAACCAAGAATATGGGGACATTCGTTGCGCGTATGGTTTGTACAACGGAAACACACGGGCTGCTGTAAAAGAGTATCAACGCGAATTTCCTGGCAGTGGTGTCCGAGCCATCTCTCAGTCAGTGTTTTCAAATGTGCATTCACGAATTCGCGAAACAGATTCATATCGTCCTACAGTGGTGTCAGAGTAACATTCGCGTAGGTGGTCGTCGGCACTTTGAACAAGAAATTACGTGATTTACAATTTGGGTCATAAATCTTGTACAAAACTTCGAATGACTTATTTATATAACATTTTTTTCTTATTTCTATATGTGCAGGTTACTATGCCAATGGACTAAATAAAAAAATATGATTTTTTGTTTAAATAATCTTTCATTATCAATTATTTATATTAAATAAATTATAAAATCAAAAACTCTTTCTCTCTCTTTCTCTGCTACAAATTTTTGATTTAATCTATTGCCATAATATTGTTGGCATGTACGTATAACATGCTCGATGAATTTATAATCTGTCTTTTAAAAACAATTAATTTCAATTAGAAAGATTTCTTTTTCTTATATTTTAAATAACAAGTAGAGTTGGTAGAAAACAATTTGTCCCTCGTGATTTAAAATTTGGTAATAGGCAAAATAATAACTCGTTCGTATCTCTTAGCGGTCAATTAAATTGAGATATATATATATATGTGTGTGTGTAGAGAGAAACTAACTAACCAACCAACCAACCAACCAACCGATCACAGGAACATTGCCAAATAGGTCGGAGCTTGGTATTGAGCCAGTCGTGAATACAACATCCCAAGCTAACCTCGGCCCTATCTTCCTTCCTATGACCATCAGTCATAACACGCGTCTCCCAGTTTGCATCTTTTGATCGATGATCTACGCACTGTCCCCTTCCCTCCTCCCCCTCTTTCATTAAACACTGCCTGCGGTTTCCAATCTAACGGGATATTACATTTACCGAGGATCCTAAATCTGAAATTCGAATTCGAATCTTTTTTTGGCTCTTTTTTCTTTTTTTTTTTTCTTCAATCAATCATATCTTTTGCGGAGAAAAAAGAATTCTATTTGTAACGACGATAAATATAAAGTTAAAAATCAATTTAAAATGACGATAAATAAGGGGGTCTGATAAGAAGGAAAAGAGATACAAGTAAGATTTAATTTTAATATTTGATATAAGTGTATGTGTGTAATTACAAATTAGTCATTGTTAACTTAAATTTAAATCTTTTCAGCAACTATTTAATATAAACGTAAATTAAAACTATGATTTGTCTAAAAAAAAAAAAAAAAAGAAACAAGACTCGGTATAAAAATGTAGTACGATTTGGCGTAAACGTATTTCCCTACGATATTTATCTCCTTTCTCTTGTCGTAAATCATTTTAAATATAGTCTGTAATATTAAAACATTATATTTACTGTTATTCTCTCATTCCCCTTGACAATTACTCATAAATGATTTAACAACTAGTTTGTTCGCTCTTTAAGAAATTTGTTTAATAAAAAAAAGGAAGAATTTAAACGAAAGATCGATTCGAACGTCAGAATGAAGTTAACGATTGATCAGAATAAACAATTTTAATGCCTGGTCAGTGAATATAATATATTTCATTAAAACGTGTCTTGTTCTTTTCGTATTTGATTTATTTATATTTTTTTCTCCACACATATATATATTTTCTTTTGAATTAGACAAATCACGAAACGGTACACGCTGAGGTCAGCAAAGTAAACGATATTGCACATATATAAATCTATTTTACACACAGACGCAACACACACATACATACACGTACATCTTTTCTTTACACATACACAGAAAAGTTTCTCTTTAGCATTAATGCACTAAGAGATGTCAAAAGATAATAATGAAGAAAGTAGATACATTAATTACGTGCGATAAAACGTAAGCTCGTGATGCAACTCGTAAACACGCGACAGCTTTGTTTGATCAATATTTCGGTCCTATCTTATAGTATTATTGTGTATATACAGGGTGAGTCTGATAACGTGACGATTTCAAATAATTCTACAATTTTTTACTATAAAAAACAATATGTTATTCAAAACAAATGGCATAGTTGAGACAACGAAAAAATCGTACACAGTACTGCAATTGATTTTTCAATAATTTTTAGTCTTTTATTAAAATACGAAAAATATCTTTAATTATTAAAAATACCAAAAATTCCTAATAAAAGTATGTTTTTTAATCTAATCAATATATATAATTAATAATTATTAAAATGATTATTAAAGTACATTTATCTTGTTATAGAAATCGATCATCGAGTTTCCACGATGAGTGTGTTAAAACGCGACCTTGTCTTTTAAACAATTAATTGATGTTAAACAATTTTTTATAAGTAACATATGTTCACGTAGGAAATAATGTTTTACTAAAATGTCATTACTGCAAGTATAACCGCGCATTTGTTAAGATAACAAATAACTAACTTGGAGTTGTCACGTTACAAGACACACACCGTGTACAAGGTACACGTATATTCACGCGAATTATAATCCAAGTTTTTCTTTCTTACAAGTTAGTTTCGTTCTTCGCGCTATGAACACGCAAGATTTATTACCGAATGAAACAATTGATTAACACATTAAACCTACCAATACTTCGTGTATTTCTACCAAAGCTGGTCGAATGACCCTTTCTTAAAATGTTATATAATTAGGTTTTCTAGTATGAAATGGAGCAAAAAAAATGTGGGTAGGTTTAGTGTTAAATATTAGGTTTACCGGAAAGTTCTGTCCGTAATTTGTATTTGGTTTTATTCCAAAATCGGACAGAACTTTTCGGTAAACCTAATAGAAGTACTTTTTGACAAGTGAATTTGTTTTTCTTAAAAGTTTTTTTGAAAATATCGTTATTGATAATGGAAATATATAAGTACGAGGTATTTTCGATGAAAAATAAAGAAGAATAAGAAAAAGGGTATTCGAAAAATACGACGAAGGACAATGACAAAACCGTATACAAGGGACGCCCTTTATTTATTTCTTTGCCAAGATCGAGTCACATTCCCAATAGCTGAGCTTACGTCACCACTTAGAAATCGATAGACTCTCCTCTCGTCTATCGAACAACCCGTCCAACAGCTCTCTTCTCCCAGTAGACGTTACTGAACAAGACCGATCAATAAAAGCTCGACGCTTTTACGCTCGCGCTTTTTCCATGTCATGTATCTCAACCATCTCTCTTTCTCTCTTTCTCTTTCTTTTTGCCCCTCTCTATTTTATTTCTATTCCAATATACATACTTACCCAAAAATATTGTTTAAATATTTTAACAATAAATAATATATTATTTGAAAAATTAACTTTTCAAATCTTATTCACGAACAATCCATCAATTCGATGACTTTGATCTTGCATTTATTAATAATAATTTTTCTATTCTCTGATTATTGACAAAAATGTANGCTTTTTCCATGTCATGTATCTCAACCATCTCTCTTTCTCTCTTTCTCTTTCTTTTTCCCCTCTCTATTTTATTTCTATTCCAATATTCATACTTACCCAAAAATATTGTTTAAATATTTTAACAATAAATAATATATTATTTGAAAAATTAACTTTTCAAATCTTATTCACGAACAATCCATCAATTCGATGACTTTGATCTTGCATTTATTAATGATAATTTTTCTATTCTCTGATTATTGCCAAAAATGTAATAAAAGTGTTATTTTATTATTTAATATTAATATCTATGTTGCAAGTAATATTTTAAATTCGTGTTTGTAATGTATTTGTGTGCTAGAAAAATTATGATATAACAGAGAGAATGAAAGAGTATTATCAGAGTTCTATTTTAGGAAAGATATCAATTTACTTATTTGGCTTGGTATCAAGTATATTGATAGGTAACAAGAATAGTTGAACGATGATCTGTTTTATTCGTCTCTGTTATTCCTCAACGATGGTAGATGACATTGATGATAATGAAAATACTATTGATAAGGAGATATAGAATGATAAAAATAGATACTAAAAGAGGTACATTAAGAACACAGAGAATAAGATGCATAGAACTAGAGAATTCCATAGAATACAGCACGTGTCCGATGCCACGTGCCTGAAGGTCGATGCTCCCTCTTCTGTTCTACCGGATTTTATTTGATTTTTACCCTCCTTCAATCATCCAAACTTTCTTTTTCTCACTTACCACTAAAATTACTAACGAAACAAAATTATGTATTGTATATTATTTACGTACTATTCTTCTCGAAAAACTGTAAATTTAGATGGAGAAGAGATTATTAGAAAATGATAGATAAGGAAAATTGAACGAGTGGAAATACTAAGAACTCTTTCATATGGTTCGTTATATTTCAATACACTTCATTATACTTTATTATCGATATCAAGTCGAGTATAGAAATATATTTTTTTAATACAATTATTTCATTTCAAGATTCTATTCGAAAATTTGTATAATACTAAAAACGTTTATCAATAATTTTATTATTTGAACATTTTATTCGATAACTTGTATGTTAGAAATATGTAATATATTTCTATGAATATTGTTATTAAATAATTGTATTATTTTTACACGTGGTCACATTCTGAAAAATATGTAGAACAATGATAGATCGAAGAAAAGTATGTTAACAACTTATGTTTATAAAGATTAAAATTTCAATGAAAGAAATGTCATCGTAGTAAATGTATTTTTCAAAAAGAAAGAAAGAAAGAAAGAAAGAAGGAATATAACGTTGAAACGTAAACGCAATAAAGCGAAGTGTTTTAACTGCAAACAAATGATAGTACAAATACGAAGAAGTTCAAATATATATGCACCAATAATACACATACATTCAAGTTTATATTCCACGAAGCAATCGTTAAAAAAGAAAAACCTTGCAATTATTTTTTAACGATTAGGAGAAGCGTTGCAAATAAATTTGGACAACCATCTTAAACGTTGTTGATTATTTTACAATAAATAAATAAATCTATGACTATGATAATTTTATAGGATTGGACGAAACGTTAATGGGATCATAAGGGAGAGGAAAGAAAAAATAATTCGTTGTTAAATTTTAAACATCAAAAAACTAGGCGTGCCACTTTGTTATCTTCTATCAGAAATTTTGTTTTCCCCACTCCGATCTCGTAGATACAATCTTCAAGTTAAATTTGATCAATAAAAAATTAAAAAAAAAAAAAGAACCCGTGAATCATATTATCCGTTATGTGTAAGTTAAACGGATAAGAAAGCCTTGTAACACATTATTTGGGCCATCCCGTATGAAACGTAGTTTTCGTCGTAGGTCCACGTGCTCTTTTAACGGAGATAAGATAAAAGATGACACACATATATATATATATATATTTTCTCTTCTTTTTGGAACTCGTTTGTCGCAAAGCAGAAACGAGGTCGAAGGTCATCCGCGAGTTGCAAACTTGCGAGAATAAGAAGAATATAAAGTAGAAAAAGTAGGAGAAAAATCATATTGGCTTTTTTTTGTATATAAGTGGACTTTAATAAAATTCAACGAAGATTAACTCGTACGAATAGAAATGAAAAAAAAAACTTTATTTTTTCAAGAAAGAAAAATAGGAATAAAGAGAGACAGATGTTTAAGTATACACATATATACACGCATGTATATATAATACATATGAATTTCCCGTCTGGTATTAGAGAACTCATTACCTATGGGAAATACCGTGAGATCGATCGAAACGCGTTTTCCGTTCTAAATGTGCCGCTCCTTCGTTTGTTCATCTACATATGTACATACATATACGTATGCATATATTGAATCTATAAATAATAGAGTATTCTCAACACGTTTAGAAATTCTTTGAAGAAGAAGAAAAAAAAAAAATCTATGGTATTTAATATTAGTTTGTCAAATATGAAATGGAACAAAAGATGCATATAATTAAATTGAAATTTGCTCCATTTTATACTTGACAACTTAATAATTACAAATCTTTTCATATATCAAAAGAAAAAGAGATATCAATTTATTCTAAAGAAACAACTAATTCGTTGGATTGAATAATTTCATATAATCTTATCTAAACAAATCAATATATAATATATTTCCGAGTATATATCGATTATATATATCTTCTTGCGTGAGAAAGAATATGAAATGTTGTTAAAATCTTTCGAGCGATAATAAACACTTGATTGGTGTTTCTAAAAAATTAGATATAAAAATGATAAAGAAGAAAAAAATGTAACGAAAAAGAAGAAAAAAAAGAAAAGAAAATATACTCTCGGTTCTACGCCTATGTTTCTGAACGGACGTACCATACCACGTGTCCCACTCTCGCGTGACTGGGTACTGGAAGCACGTGGCCCCCCACTACGCCTTGCCCAGGCCCCGTCGATCACCAATAGAGAGAAAGAGACAGAATGATATTAGATATATAGAAAGAAAAAGATAGAAAGAGAAAGAAAAAGAGATGTACATAGTTGGATAGAAAGAGAGAGAGAGAGAGGTTGAAGAGGAAATAAAGGAGATGAAAACAGGGAGGAAGCTTTGAGAGGGAAGAAGAAGAAGAAGAAGAAGAAGAAGGATAGGAAGGGAAAAATAGAAGGAAAGAAAGAGAGATAGATAGAGGGAATATATATACGTTAGCTAGGAAAAGGGGTGCTTTTGTTAAAAAGAGAGAAAGAAATAGTTTTAGTGGTGGAGAGAATAAGGGGAAATGAAGGGAACGAGATGAGAACACGAAGCATAGAATTTTGGTAGGGTCGATAGTTACTCGAATTGTTGAAAGAGGAGATTGTTCGTCTATATATATAAAAAAGCAGATAACTAACAATAAATATTTACATTTTGAATTTTTTAAGTACATTAATTATCTCCCTGTTTCTTTGTGTGTGTGTGTGTGTGTCTCTCTCTCTCTGTTGAATTTATATTTACAAATAATATTATAAATGAATCGAACAATTATAAATGAATTAACGAGTTAATATTTCTATTACATATGTATGAGTCTTGATTTAACTATTACCCATCGTTACGCATTACTGGTAATGTTTATAAGGAAAACTTCGATATATAATTAATCCTACTTGGTTGACTGGAGATTTCATTCTTTTTTCTTTATATTTGTTTTTTATTATTATTTGTTGTAATAAATGGATAACCATACGTTGCATATAAGACACAACATCTATTCCTATCGGTGTATAAAATCATAAGAATAGGAATATTCCTTATATATGATTCTTCTACGAAGGGAAAAAAACAAACATTTAATACGAGGTATCTTTTTTTTCTTTTTTTTTTTTCAAATCAAATCAAATCCGCATTCCACTTCGCTAATTTAACCGCACAGCTTCAACGAACTATACCTACGATGACAACAGCAACAGCAATCATGAATGTAAGAAATACGTTGATGTATTTATGTATGTATGTACATGTATATGTGTGTATGTGTATATGTGTGTATGTGTATATGTGTGTATGTGTGTAAACGTAGTGCGATGAGTAGTCGTCTTATCCGTTTTTGCGCGTCAGCTCTATACTTAGATCTCGTACGTTTATAAAACAGAGTAGAACGATGAGATCGAGAGAATTTTGTACAGGTGCTATGAATTTAGAAAATGTCATCGACGAGATAAACCGGCACGCGCCAGAATGTCTTTTCGAGTAATGACAGAATGACGAATTACGTAACTAAAAGTTTCTAATGTGGATGGTTAAAACTAGGTAGGAGAATTTAATGTATATTACATACGTTGTTAATTTTAGTTACTCTTGAGAAATATCCTGACTTATTGTTAGCTATCATTGATTCGTCTCTCTGTTGAAGAAAACTATGTTTTATATATTAGACTAACAAATATGAAATGGAGCAAATTTTCAATTCAATTATATGCATTTTTTGCTCCATTTCGTAGATGACAACTTAATATATTATATTTGTATATAAGAAATATGAATATTTTTAGATTAGTATTAACAGTATTTTATTAACCATTCATAACCCAATTTTAATGAATGAACAGAAGTGATATTTAATTCGATGATATAGTGAATTTACGTTTGATGATTCGAATGTACACGCATGAATGAAACGAATGTTTTTCACTACACTATTTGATTTTTATCGAGTTCATTAATTTCATACAGAAATGTTATTCTTAAAGAAGAAGATACATGTATGTATGCATGTATATCTTTGTATGTTTGTATGTCGGATTATTTCTAAGAAATCTTATTTACGATAACGTTTTTGTGTAATGGAAAAAATAAACATGGCGAGAACGTAAAGAGAATCGTAATAAAAAGGGTGAAACCAAGCAAAACCGTCCACGTACGTATGTAACTTACATAGATAGTTACATATATATATACATATACATATACGTGGATACGTAAGTGCTTACGTAAGCACGTACTACGTAGATAAGAATGCACGTTTATTTGAGAAACGATGTGTTAGAAGTTGGCTTACTCGGCAAGTGTTGTACCTTTTCTACAGAATCGAATAGAATTATCATTACACTTTTCTTTTATTTCTTTTTTAAAAAAAGAAAAAGAAGTAAAAGAAGAAGAGAAAGGAAAGGAAAGAAAGATCTTCGTTTTGAAGAATTTTCAAAAAAGAAAACTCACGTACGTAACGTTTAAAACCGTTGCTCGTAGTTACGATACTCGTAATCGTGGGTCAGAATTGCGGAAGCGATTATCAACGGCCGCGAAACAAAAATGCACGACGGTGGAAGAAACGTTCAAGGTTCACGACTGCATGTGTATTTCTGTTTAAAAGTATTTCTAGATTTTCTGTCTCTCTCGATCGTAATGAACGTTATTATATAACTTATTGACCTTTATCATTAACGATAAAAAATGTTTACACGACGATAAGAGGAAACGAAAAAAAAGAACGATAGAATTTGTTGAGACACACAACGTTGTAGTAATTATTTTTAAAATAGAAAAACATGTCAAGATGAAATCTCATGAAAAGTTTTAATATATATACTTTTATATATCAATTTTGACTATGAGATTTTGAACGAGTTGTTAATAAGTTTATGAAAAAAAAAATCCCGCTGAGACTTTTTCTCGATAATCCAATAAGAATAATATAGTTGTCATCTATGACAAAACGATTAATTCGATCCGTTAACTCGTCACGAACTTTAGATTCCTTTTTCATTTGAAATACTTTTGTCTCGATTGATGGTGAGGGATGAAAGAGGTGCGGTGAAGAAATTAAGGCGGTGGCGGTTTCCTGGCGAATTCGAGAAATAGGCCGTAGTGATAGCGTGAACGCGCGCGCGTCCTCATACACACACACACACACACACACACACACACACACACACACACATTTTGCTGGCAACGGTAGTAACACCAGCAGCAGCAGCAGCAGCAGTAGCAGCAGCAGCTAGCTAGCAAGCAAGCAAGCAAGCAAGCAAGCAAGCAAGCAGGAGGTAGGTCGATCCAATTGGGGTTCGGATAGCAGCTCAGCAGCGTGATGCCCTCTCCCCTTTGGAGTTTCCGTGGCGATCAATACCTACGGTGCCAAAGCTGAGCCAGACTCTGCCGATTTCCACGAGGTTTTATCTCGTCCATTCCGCAGAACAAACAAATAGAAAACGGGAAGAACGAAGATTAAATACCGAGAAAAACTAAATCATTCTATATTTTCTAATTAATAATCTCTTAATTATATGAATCGTAATGAAATTAATTACGATTTATTTCTTAATAAATAAAAAATAGTTTTTTGTTTAAGAATTTTCATTGACCAAATCAAAGTTTCTTTTAACTGGAAGAATATCTGAACTTGAACGATAATTCATGAATTTGTAAAAAATCAGTGCTGCTTGTGTGTGCGTTCGTGCGTTCGTGCGTGTATTGGTTGATTATCGTGTACCAATATAAAAACAAATAAATAAATAAATAGAAAAATAACAGTGCAAGAAGACCAGAAAGGAAATCTAACACGCTACTCTACTAGCTAGGTTTCCGTCGATACACATTGGTTTTTCCCCCTAAGCAACCGGATCCACGCGTCTTCTTGCGCACGCGTTGCGACAGCGCGTAATTACGTCACGCGATCGAACCTTCGTCGCTACGCGCGTTTACATGTTTGAAATCCCGCTAAGAGAAGAGAAGAGAAGAGAAGAAAAGAGAAGATGGAGGAATACTTACGCACGTATATATATACATATATATACATATATGTGTATATGGTATGGTAAGTATACACGTAACGAAAGAGAGTGGCATCAACGATAACCTTTCTTTTCCTTCTTCAGTTCGTATCATAGACGACGCAACACGCCTAACACAAAGTTTCACCTCTCGCCTACTCGTTTTTTAAAAACATCTACCATTTCGAATAGAGGCCATCGACGTGATTTCGAAAATAGTAATACGCCGCATAAATTAACGTCTGAATAGATAGGTAGGAGGTAGTTAGGTAGGTAGGTAGATAGGTATCGTCAAGTTACTTTGATGTTTAATATCCAGCATGATATTAAGAGTTAGCTAGTTAAAGATTTTATTAGCTAGAAGATAAATATATATATTTTCTCTATTCTATTATAAAAAGACAACTCCCGATCGATTGATTTATAACCCCAGTCTAAATTCTCAATTAGAACGTTTAGGTCCAAGATGGACTCTGTTCGACATTTCTGAAAGTAGGCGTATAGTATATTCGTGCTACTTAGAAACGCGCTTAGGAACCTCCATATAACATACATACATACATGCATACATACTTTTTACAATTTGATAGGCTTTGAGAGAAGGAAGAAGGAAAGAGAGAGAGAGAGAGAGAAATACATATATACTACATAAGGTTGAAGTGTTAGCAACCCGTATAGAGGGAGGAGGAACAAAGAAAAAGTCCTAGCGACCGGCAATGCGGCACCGGTGAGCGCCTGCGCGCCTCGCTATGTGAGTCAAGGACGACACGTGCAGCTCGGAACGACCTACTTATATTCCCGTAGCTTCGCGCACAATCGGTGCCGGCACGAACTTTCCCGAGCGCGGAAATAGGACGGTAACGACAACGACAACCACGACGGTGATGAGAATCTGGTGGTGTCCTAATATTTCACTGTGATATTCACCTCTCCCGCCTCTGCTTCCATCATCATCATCATCATCATCTTCTTCCTTCTTCTCCCCTTTCTCCTCCTCTTACTTTTACTTCTACTTCATTAAGTTCTAAACATGTAAACCCCATAGGAAAAACGTTGGCGTTTAATCTTCCTACTAGTACACCAATGTACGATTATTTTTGGTCATTTTGATGAACTTTTACATTCCTGTTAACCAGGAAGAGGAAGTATTTCCGGTCTTTCGTGAATTTCATTCAAATTGATATTCGCTTTTTGTTCGTTATCTCGTATTCTGTCTATCTGATCGAGTCTATTTATCTATTGCGTTATGTAAGCTACATTAGAAGAGTATAGAACAAAAAAAATTAAGTATGAAGAAAAGATAAACGATTTTTACCTCCGGCAATCAGTTGATTCTTGGTAGAAGTTGAAAAAGATTCGCGTCATCAAAGAAAGACATATGTAAAGATAACGAGGGAGAAACGACGGTTGTTAGGAAAGAATACATAGAGGGTGGGGAGTTTAAGAATCTAAAGAAAAAGCAGGACAAGCGTTGTTGGGTTGGCTGGAATAGAAAATAGAGCACAGGAATATAGGAATTGATGATGAGGAGGAGGAGGAGGAGGGTGTGCTTTGGCGGGGTCAGTAGGGGGTGGACGGGAGGGGGAGGATTCGAAAGAGATTTCAACGGCAGGAGGCATCGCGCGCAGTGTGTCCTAGATGCAGAAACAGCAGGATCGATAGAAAAATGGGTCAAACATTCGAGTAGCATTCGGTTGGTCTGAACCAACGGCAGTCTGACGATCGCGCTCGAGACGATCGCTCCGCTCCGTTTGATAAAACTCTCACTCTCTTTCTCTCTCGTGTTCTTTCTTTTTCTCTCTTTCTCTCTCGTGTTCTTTCTTTTTCTCTCTTTCTCTCTCCCTCTCTCATTCATTTGAAGATCTAATTGCAAGTTATACCTAGAAGGTACTCGGACGACGTTAAAACGAGCCTGGGGACCGTCGTCCGAAATTTTTCAATCGCCATTAGTTTCTCTCACTTTCTCTCTCATTCTCGTTCGATAATTTCGAGGTAGAAGAAAAAGGAGAAAAAGAAAAAAAAGGGTGGGAAAGTAGAGTGGGGGAGGAGGAGCAAAAAAGCAAAATCAAAACTCGTGACCGTTGTTGGGGTAACTCTAACTAGAAGAAAGAAAGGTTTTTATAGTCTTTGGATTGGCGCGTTCGAGGCGACGTTGTTGGCTTGTCGCGTCGTCGTTTACGCGCTTCCTTCCCCACCATGAGAGCATAAGTAGCGGGTTTCCGCACGCGGTGCGGCCAGTTCTCGTTCGACCTTATCGCCGCAACTTCGGCACGGGCTTCTTG
>JACGTP010000018.1:1113193-1330693 GCA_023678845.1 Mischocyttarus mexicanus | reverse complement strand
CTCACACATACACGCAGGGGGTGTTCCCAGTGTTGCTGGCTCTCGGTCGCTGGGTCAGTGGGGGTGAGAAACTGGCTTGGCTCTGCGTAACAACAGTCAGTCTTTTTCTCTCTCCTATCGGCCTCGTGAATTAGCTCTCTTTCTCTTTCTTTCTTTCTTTCTTCCTTTCTAATTAATTATTTATTTATTTTTTTAAATTTCTATCTACCTGTCTATCTGTCTGTTTGTCCTGTCTGTTTTTCTACTTATTTATTACTTTATAAATGATGTCAATCTTTCTCTCTTTCTCTTTTTCTCTATTTCTCTTTCTCTGTGTTTATCTTTCACAAGAAACAACTCTCTTCAAAGCCAACGTAAGGAAAAATAAAAAAGTAAAATAAAAAGAGTATATAAAAATTAGAAACGTGCCCGTATTTTGTTAGCTATGATTACGGACAATAGTTAGACAATTGGGGAGGTTGGTTTTTGGGCTCAGCAGTGAGAGCCGTGTTCCCCCAGCTGTAACGTGTTTTGTTTAGTGGCTCTGGGATCATGGAAGACACTGCGCGAGTACCGAAAGTTCTTCGATACGTATAATACTCTTTATCTTATTAATAAGGATCTATTTGGACTCTAATAGCTTCTCGATGATTATCAAATGACAAAAAAGAAAAGAAAAGAAAAAAGAGAATTCTTAGGATCGTCATGCTTCGTCATTGATATTTGATACGTGCTTTACGATCGGCGTTTCCTCGATTAGATTTCACGTAATCATATATTTTTGTTCTTTCTTTCTTTTCTTTTTGAGTCTTCTTCTTTCCTTCTACTTAACGTCATTTGAAACGTGTGAGATATGAAAAATTGTATACATGTATATATATATTTTATTTTTGCTTATTCGTTATACTACAAACAACAACGTGATAAATCAAAGTCCAACGATTGAAAATGCTCACGGTGGTGGTGTCCGTTAGCATTGGACTACTACTACACCTGCCGTACTCTAAGATTCCTGTGTAGCTAAAGCAATGGCACACAGCAACAACAGCTCTCTCTCTACTCCAATCGAGCAAGAACGGACCACCGCTTTTGCTGGTATTATAATCATCGACTTCGTTGCAAGAGAGATCCCCAACTAAGCCGCCGTTCACTTCGACCATTTTATACTTTCTAAAGCCGCTTACTTTCGTAACTTTGCAAATACCATGGTGGTGATGGTGGCCTCATTGTATGTATTTACCATTACCACCGAGTAATTCTCTACGTTCTCAGAATTTATATGTGTACGCGTTCAATTTTTAATTTTTTTTTCTTTGACCTCCCCCCTCCCCCCTTTCCTATCCTTCACAACTTCTTTTACACTCATACATACATCCAATGTATAATATGTATTTTGAAAAAATTAACTTTTTTTTCTTATTACAATTTCTTTTTTCCTTCTTTATTCGTAGAAAATACGTTCCACCCTGTTGAATCATTGTTAGTAATTTTATCCTAGAACAAGATAGATCTCATCCTAACTTTTTGTTATTCGCATACCTTGCGCAATAATTATTTCATTAGTTAAAATGGTGGTTAGTCACTAGAGATGAATACGCACGTTCCAAGAATTTATTTCTTCGAGGTAATTGCAATTAAAACGATCAATTGTTAGAAATGACGGAGGAATAAAAAGCAACGCTCGTACGTGTAATTTTTGTTAAATTTCGAGATAATTACGATAGTTTAAAATCGAGAGTTAGATTGCAAAACACGTTGTGTTTCGTACGATAAAGATCTTTGACAAAAATTGACTTTATATAAGAGTAAAAAAATATAGATAGAAGAAATTGATAAAGATTAATGAGTAGGCGAGTAATATATATATATCATCGAGTATTATATATCTTATTGTTAATCGAAATATAGAGTCAGAGATAGATGAGAGGCTAACAGGTAATATGGAGGTAAGTTTGGAAAGTTACGGTTCGTGGTAAAGAAAAAATAATCTAACTGGGCGGAGAGAAAGATAGGAGTGCTTATGTATATGTATGTTGTAATGTGTATGTATGTATGTGTGTGTGTGTATTCCTTCGTGAGAAATAGTGAGAGAGAGAGAGAGAGAGAGAGAGAGAGAGAGAGGTGTGTGCGAGTAGAAAAGGGAAGTGGGACTAGCTTGCCTTGTACTACTTTCTTGCACAGTTACAGGAACAGTTGGTTAGCAATCGACTTTTATGTTAGAGCAAGAACTCTTACCTACTTTAAAAAGAAAAGAAAAAGAAGAGTCTTACAATAAGATATAAATCGAATATTAATCAACGTTACTTTATATTTTTTCTTGTGTTATCAAAACTACAAAAACGACATTACCGATATGATATCTTTCAAAAATGTATACGAATACGATACGTAATGTAAGAAATGATACGTAAAAATACAAATCAACATAAATTACTCTTGTCTATAAGAAAAAAAAATATATATATGAATCATTAAAAGGTGATAGAATTGATCGATTAGATTATATTAATACGCATAAATCGTTCTAATCGTATTAATTATTACAAATCCCATAGTTAATTTCTTAACAAGTTTAATTGTACACCGTTTAATAATTCCTCGTTTTTTAACTTGAATGATTTCATCGAAAAGCGTGTTTTGTATTAAAATCCAAAATTACGTATATTAAAGATATTTTTTAAGTATATACGGTTTAAATAAAGTATAGGTATTATAAAATGATGATTGGTGAGAATAGTTTTGCTGCTGAAAATGGCGAACAAGCGCGCGCGCACACGCGGGTGGCCTAGCGCCATTTTATAGAAGGCTTCGGTTTGCGGCCATCTTTCGCGTAACAACTCCAAATGTTTCCGCCTTCGGTTCGTTCGTTCGTTCGTTCATTTCGGATTCCGTCTTTCTCCTCTCTCTCTCTCTCTCTTTTTCTCTATGCTTATTTCCATCATGTATAGATGTGGTAGTAAATTTCGTCCTATCCGGCATGTCTAATTTTACACGCTGACCTCGAAACCGTACTTCGTTCTACCCACGTTCTCTTCTTCAACTCGTACTTGAGAGATTAAAAAAAGAAAGATAAAAAAAAAATCAAATGAATGAAGAACCTTCAAAAAGATGATGAGCGAATGAGAAAGGAGAAATAGAATGAGAGAGAGAAACGAAAGAAAAAAATATAAGTATAACGAATATTTAATTAAATTGTATATTATATGAAAAAAAAAAAACAAAGATTGTTGAAAAATAAATCAATATTTTTATTAATGTTAAATGACAACTTTGAATTTGTTCTCTTCTTCCTTGTCAAGATTTCATACAAACCGATCTTACACTACTCATTCACGTTACACCAACGTTATAAATGTTTTTTATTTTTATTAATCTTTGACTCCTCACTTGGTTTTTACATGTTGCAAGGTCATCACATACTTCCGCCTTATTATTCGTTATAACATTTGAGTAGAAACGTTAGCGTATCTCCTGCATTCTTTAAATTAATCATTTTCTATATAATAATATTCTAACTTTATCATTATAAGGTATTTATATTATTATTTAATACCTATAGAAACTTTAGGGATATGGTTTTTGTTTTTGTTATTGGTAAAAAAAATAAATTTGACCCTTTCAACGTGTAAAAAATATTTAAAGCGAGAGTTTCAAGTAATTCTTTCCCTTAAATTATTTCCATTCTTTATTTCACATTTATCAAACTAAAATAGATAAGAGAGAATTAGTTGGTTGGTTCAAGGTTAAAGGTTTCACCTGCGGTAATGGTGAAGAAGAATAAAATAGAGAAATAGGAGAATAGATAGAATATGGTGGATTTTTCTTTAGGGTGAGATTCTAGTCGCCTACGCCAATGGCCGTGGATGACATCATTGCGAAACGGTCGTTTCGTTGGGTCGAGTTGGTGGAGGATGACGATGAAGTGGAGGAAAAGAAGAAGTAGGATGAGGTGGTGGAGGAAGAGGAAGAGGAGGAGGAGGAGGAGTGGTAAAGTCTGCGGATGATTCGTGAGAGGTGAAGAGAGCAGAGGGAGGCCTTGCGAGAACTATGCGAAAAGAGGAAGAGGATTGGTTCGAGGGGAATGAGATGCGCACACGATCGCTAGAAAGAGAAAGATGTATTGATAGAGAAGAACGGGTTAAAGAGGGGAAGGATACGTTTATACCTGTGTGGTGGTATGCATGTATACATATATGATTGGGTACGTAAGTGCGTGTGTACGTGGATGTATGTGTTTGTTGGCGCGATTGCGCGTACGTACCACCATCGAAATAAACTTAACGTATATGTTTATAGATATATGTGTGTGTGTGTTAAGGAAAGATAGTAGTGGAAGCGAGAAAGACGAAATTATGGATTGGAGAGGAGAGTGGAGAGGATGGTAAAGGGTAGAGAGCATGATATAAGCATGCCGCGGTCAATCCGCGTAGTGGGGCAAAGCGGGTAACCAGGCCTTGAAGAAGAAAAAGAGAACAAAAGCGCACGTTCTGCGACTATGCGCTGCGTAGCGCGCGCTTTTGTAAAAGAAAGAGAGAGAACAACTCTTTTTTTTCTCTCTCTCTCTCTCTCTCTCTTTTTCACTGCGAGAACTCTTTTTGACGAAGAGTAATATTTTTCTATTTTTTCTATTTTGTTTTTTGTATTCTTTTTTCGTATGACGAACACCGATACGATTTTTCGTCCATTTTGATTTTTCATCCTCTCCATAGTTTTTTTTCTTCTTCTCTCATTCTACCGGCTTGAGTTTGAAATCTGTGTGTGTTTTTTTTAATATTTTTTTTCTTTGATTTCATGAATTTCCATTGGCAAGCTAGAAGAACGATGCCTGAACGGAATATTCCGTTCGGAGGGTGGAACGTTTCTCTCGCTTTGTATAGTTGAGTATGATATCATAGTGGTAGTAGTGAGAATGTAGAAGAAGTAAAAGAGAAGAATGAGAAACATCGCGATGTAAAGGCCAAGCAAGATCTTCGTGTCGTCGTCTTCGTCGTCTTCGTCTTCGTCGTTTTCGTCGTCATCGTCGTCATCGTCGTTGTGATGTACAGTGGTTTATTATCGCTTAACGTATATGTGTGGTGGTATTTATGGTACGCGTAAAATACAGCGCAACAGAGAACACGTTCATACTACGCGTAGAACAGACCACGTTGCGTAACCGCGACGATATCAATTATTAAGCACAGCCTTCGTTTCAAACTAGGCGAGAAACTCCACATCAGCAACACGATTTTTTTTTCCTACTAGGCTGCTGCCATACGTTTTATTACGCCTAAATTCTACACTACTACATCATTTCTTTTTCTTTTTATACTTTCTTCTCAAACCTTATAAACCATTTTATTTATTTTGTTTAATCGTTCATTCGTTTGTTCTACCCCTTGGATATTCTTTCTTTCTTTCATTCATTTTTCATTTTAATTTTTCATCGTTTTTCTCTTTCATTTTTTCTTTTTTGCTTTCTTTTTTTCTACTTCTATTTTAACTACTTTTTATCAGTAGATTCACGCTTTTCCGCACCGCATCGCAAGCTATCGCGCTGCATTAAACCCGCAAAGCCGAACGACAACGTTATTCTCTACGTCGACCCCTCAAGCTATCGTGGTTTTATTCTTTTCTTTTTCTTCTTATGAACGAATTTAAAATCGTAGTTTTGAGGAGGATAAATAACCTATGTAAGAGTTAATCACTGAAGGAAAAGATTTTAATGCAACAATTTATTTTCTAAGAATGAAGATAAATAAGAGATAACAATTCTCAACGTGGTATCAGATTTATCAAGAGAAGTCCAAGTCACGTGGACCCTGGAGGATGGCTTTGAAAGAAAAAAAATCAAACACCTACGATTACTCGTGGTAAATAATTGATACGACGTTCTTGGAAAATTCTAATGTTAATTTCTGTCCCTCTCTCTCTCTCTCTCTTTTTAATCGTTTCCCCATCAACAATAAATAGAAAAAAAAAAGTATCATTTATATTTATAATCTTAAAAAAATAAGTAAGAGTTAGAGAGAAGATGTAAAAGGGAAAACGTGTGGGGTGTATAATATATTGGAGTAAAGGTAAAAAGGGACCCAGTAGTCGTCCAAGGGAGGAAAGTGAAAAAAAAAAAATATAAAAAAAAGGAGAAGCTAAAAAAATGTAAGTGTAAGAAGAAAAAGAGAGAGAGAGAGGGGTATGGGGTTTTACGTTGCGGAGTTGATAATCCGTTTCCTTACCGAAAAAACCCACCCTAACTTTCACCCTCGCACCATTCCGAGGAGACGTGGCACTTCTAACAAAGATGGCTGCCGTGGCAGGAGGTCAGCGGGTGTGCGCTTAGACCACGCCCTACGACGCGTCGCAGGCAAACCAAACGAAGCTTTCTAAAGGCGATTAGTTCGCGGTGGATCCGAGTGGAGGCCGTGCGAAGCAAACCCGACGATGTTGACGACGCGTCAAGGGCGCTTCAAGGACGAAGAACGCTCCTCTTTTAGGAAGGACGCGCGCGCGCGCGTGCCCGTGCCCGCAAACTCACACACATTTACAGTCTCTTAATCTCTTTCTCTTTCTCCTTCTATGTAGGTATATCTCCCTTCTTCTCGGAAATCTTCTTCCCTTCCTATAGTCCGCCATTCTTCTAGGGTCCCTAGAGGAGACAACGCCGCACCCTACAACCTTCGTTTATCTTCTATTCCTTCCAAAAATATCAACCTGACTTTTTTACTCCTAAACTAATTTTTCTTCTTTTTTAATTTCTTACTTCTTCAATCTTCATGATTAGAATGTTTAAAACGTTTTATTTTTCGAATATAATGTATCAATGTTTGAAGTTAAACATTGTGAATCTATATATATATTTATAAATAACAGGAAATGAAATTAATGAGCTTTAGATATTCATTTGGTAATTATCTCTCCCTTATTTGTTACATTATTTGATACTAGGGTCAACATTTGTGTTCTGCGAAAAAAGAATATATTTTTAGATATTAATACCAAAAATGTAAATCGCTTAGTAATTATTTGTCATTTATTATTTATAGAAATGTTATTAGTGTTTTAGGCAACGTTAATAAAATTTGTTGATCAATTCTTGTCGTATACGCGTACGGTAAAATTATTTATACAGTAAGCATTCATCCAACCCTATTTAAGTAGATATATTACAAACGTTCACTTTCTTGGGTGCCCTTTTTCATAAAGCTAAACGTACATGACATATATGACGCAAAAAACGAGCGTGTGTTTCCAACTAATCTATTAACTCGGTGACGCCTCTGATCGTTATTTCACACGCACGTTTCTCTTAGTACCCTCACAAACAAACCGCACCTCGTCCCGATGAAATCATCCACCCTCTTACTCTACGATTTTACGAACGATTATTAATCCTCCTGACATGATTCTTCGAAATCAAGAAAGCTCCTTTACAAATAATTACACCGTTAAATGTATCTCCAATTGGTGAGGAAAAAATTGTCATCGATTCAAGTTTTCTTTAATGGGAAAAGGAAAAAAAAAAGAAATACAAAAGATATTTTTCCAACAAACAATTAAATAAAAATAATTGTTTTTACCTAAAATATATCAATTAACGCGTATTCTACTATGCAATTAATTTTAACGTAAATCAATATACTCATTTAACAAAACATAACTAAACGTTAGTACCACGTTTAACGAATAAATATTCATTTTATTCTCATAATTAGACTTTAACCTTTGAACGAGAACAAAGCAATAAATTCCTAATACCTAAACGATTATTCAAATAGGGTATATACAAAATGAAATATATCAATAATCCAATAATTCCGATTGATCAAATACCGAGCTGTTAAATTAATTAAAATCTTTCCTCCAGAAAAATATCATAGTTCAAGCGAAATATAACATTTCCTTGATTATAAAATAAAACTACTATTCCGAGAAAAAGAGAGAATATCATCAGACGTTAAAGAAACAATATTAGGATTGCTCGATTATATCTATGACATATTCGAGCTATTGGCGGAGTGTTTGTTAGCAAGTATAAGTAAGTATACTACGAAAGCTGGTCGAGAGAGAGGCGAATGTTGCCACGAGCCGTGAGAAGAAGAAGCATGGCGCTTTGCGAAGGGGCCGGGGTGATGCTGCGAAGAAGGAAGAGGCAGGAGTTAGGGTATAGGAGGAGGAGGAGAAGGAGGAAAAAGAAAAGGATGAGGAGAGGGTAGAAGAAGAAGTAGTAAAAGAAGATGGAGGAGGAGGAGGAGGAAGAGGAGGAGGAGGAGGAGGAGGAGCAGAGGATGGTATTTCCGCTGTTGCATTGCCTATCCATTTGGCAGGTTTGGCTAAGGGCATGCGCACAACATGTGCCTACCTACCTACTTACCTATCTGTCCGTTCGTTTCTCGACCGCTTACCTGCTCGCTTGCCTGCCTGCTTGCTTTCCTGCCTGCTTGCTTGCTTGCTTGCTTGCTTGCTCGTTTGCTTGCTTGGCCGCTTGCTTGACTGCTCGCCTGCCTACCGGTTTGCCTTGATCCCTTGAATAGCCACACACATACACATACTTACATACACATACTTACTTACACAGTAGGTGGGTTGGTAGGTAGGTAGGTAGGTACGTCTTTCTTACGTAAGCGCCCGTGAGAGAGCGAGTTATTACCACAGGGACGTCAATATAGAAAGAATGAGAGAGAGAATGAGACCGGATCCGGTACTAGGGACGTTCGAATTTGACCCGTAGATCGACTCGTTTTTAACCCTTCGTCATCATGATCTCTCTTGTCTTTTTTTCCCTCTTTTCTATTTTTCTTTTCTTCTCTTTTCTTTTCTTTTCTTTCCTATTCTATTCTATTCTATTTTATTTTGTTCTATTCAGTTCTGTTCTTCTTAGAAAAGGATCTCCAATTATAATTTTTCAAATTGTTTCTTTCTATTGCGTCATAGTTATATATCATCTATAGTTATGTAAATTTTCACTAACAAGTAAATATGTATGTGGTATTCTCCCATTGAATCGATTAGATATAGGAGACAGGAAACAATGCGATTATCGAGTATGAGGTGCATCAAAATATATTACTCATATTTTGTTGGTATATTTAATCATATCTTCTCACTTCTTCTTCTTCTTCTTCTTCTTTACCTTTTTTTTATTTATTTCTCTTTCTCTCTCTCTCTTTTTCTCTTTCTGTTTCTCTGTTGGCCAAACTTATTACGGAAGCGCAGCTGGCGTCGAGCAGTGCATTGTAAATTTATCACCGAAACATGCCTCTGGGGAATTTCGTTTGTAACAGGACACAAATCGTAGCGAATTTAATACACCGACGAAATTGAGATTCTTTCGGAAAGGGTGGAGAGAAGAAGAGGGGGGAGGGTAGGTATGTATGTATACGCGTATGTATGTATGCAAATATTTCTATGCCGTACATATTTAGATTCTCATTTACGGTTGATTTTGTTGGAAATATTTTAAAGAAGCGAAACGTTTAATAATTTTTCATTTTGCTAAATTTGAATCCTCGACTGGATTCATAAAGCAAACGTCTGGAACTTATCATCCGTACTACGTAAGAAACTTTACGACGTAATACCTTAACATACTTCTCAATGATATACCATTTTACGATTTACTGAAATAATAATCGAAAATTCGTTGGAAGTTAAACTCGATGATGTTTAAAGCAACGTAAGTTACTTTCGAATAAAGTGTAAGTATAAAAACAACTAAATTTTGCTATCTTTCGGAAAATATAATCAAGAAATTGAACGTCTCTAGCTGGCGAGATATTCTTTCGTGTGTTTTTTATATTATTTTATGCTAATCACGTTAGTTATCGTGCTTGTTTTATAATAGACAAAAGATTTGAAGAAAAACTTGATAAATAAATAAAATAAAAACATAAAAATAAAATAATGCTAATAAATATCTCGAAGGTGGTGACACGTTTTATTCGAAAACGATCAATTCTTTATCACTTGGGAAGCTCTGCGATACTTTTGAAGGATACATTGCGAATTTTTACATCTCAATAAAATTCTCTCTTCCTTCTTCTCTTTTGCGCATGTATATATATCTACATAAATGTAAGTAAGTAAGTAAGTAAGTAAGTAAGTAAGTATATGTGTAAACGAAGACCCAAACCGAAAGCAAAACTTACGAAGCAGGGCTTTCGTAGATGCAGTGGCCCAGTTTGCAGAGAGCTACTACTACAAAGGCAGTTACTGTTGGAAGAGTGGGCGGGGAGGATACGTATCTGTGTCACAGCACACGCGCTCTGTAATCGGAACTTTTCATCGCCAGTATTCTCTCTTTCTCTCTCTCTCTTTCTTTCTTGTTGTGTTCTTGGCCCGTTTGCACTTTGCACGAACGTATCGTTCAAATGGATCAAATGAAAGATCCAGAGTCTTTTACCGCTTAGATCATCACATAAATGATACGTCATTATAATAGGAAAAAGAAAAACGATATTAAAAAAGATCTCTCTTAAATTTTCTTCATTAAATATTATTTATATAACGCATGATTAATTCTCGACGTTAATATATTATTAATTAAGGGGTAGGATAAATCTCTGATCAACGAAACTGATATTATGAAAACACAATGGAAGAGTTTTAAGAAACGACAGGAAACGTCGATGAGCGTTCTCGAATTCGAGAGTACGAGGTAAAACGAAGCGTAACTTCTTACGTGTATGCAAATTCGTTAAATAACCATATTTCTTATAAGGAGTCAGAATAAAAACTCGTTTTCAAGCTTACTATTCCTAAACGAAATGAAGCTAAGCATCGTTGAACATTTAACATATTGATATGTAGTAGGTAGTAGGTTGTGAAGTATTATTATCGGCGCTTGACATCTCGATTCATTCGAAAAATACAGCTGTCTCTCAGATATAATATAATATAAAGTGAACGTTTAGATGGTATATACATATATGTATATATATATAAGTATATACATATATACATATATATATATGTATATATGCTTACAATATATGAATACTTTCACCTCGATACGAGCTGGTTCTTATTGATCGTCACAAAGTGGTAGAACCTGCATTCGTTATGTCGAAATCGAACTTCTTGTCCCGTGAGAGAGATCCGTTAGACGAGAGAAAGAGAAAGAAAGAGAGGAAGAGAGAGTTTAACATAGAGAGAAAACCAATAGAGAATGCAAGCAAGAGCCATACGGTTTCTATCACACCCTTTACTACTCTCTATGCATCCCCCTATCTCGAGATTTATTGGACATTTTACAGAACACCGATGCATGAACACCTAATCGACTAGACTTTCTTCTATCCTATTTATCGTCACAATGACGTAAATATATTTTCAACGACATCGTAACACATAACATTACATATTGGTTATCTCGATAATCCTAACATTCATTCCTGTTTGTAAGAATTTTACAAACTAGTATTTTTAATAAAATTTATATTAATTATTACAGATTATTAAAGTTATCACTCTGACTAGGAACGTTGAAATAAATTTATTTTAGTTTAAACGATCGAAAATATTAATAAAGTATATTAAAATGTTTGATATATCTTTTAAGATGGTTAATTAATCGAAGGAAATGTATATTGTACTTTCCTAATCGAAATCCACCGTTAGACTAGCTCGTTGTCCTCAATAAAAAAGTTCTTTTATTGAATGTTGTTTATATGACTTTTTCGAAGGAATAAATTCTTTTTACTAAAAATATTATTTTCAATTATACATATGTTTCTTTCGGAAAGTCACATAAACAACGATCAAGCCGATTTTGATAGAAACAAACATTAAACACTAAACCTATCGACACTTCATACATACCTAACATCTTACCGTAAGCGTAATGTAAAATAAGATTTTAGCCAATTAAATGGTGAATAAAATATTTTCTTTTACTTAAACTTTTAATCTCTTCATTGTAATATTAATTTCCTTTTTTATTGAGTATGTCGATATTTAGAACATACTTAAAACTACATACTTAGAACATTTAACCGATGTTAGAAACAAGGAATTGAGGAGGAGTATCATCGAAAAGACCAATGACGAAAACGATATTCGCATGAATTAACAAGAGTTGTCTAGTTTTGTCGGCGAACAATACGATCGTGTCAACGTAACGTTACGTTACGAACAAAAGCCGAGCTTGCAAAGTGCTCCTTATATATGTGTAGTATGTATATATGTATGCGTATGAATGTATGCATTTCTATGTATGCCATTTTACTTCTAGCATGCGCAGTGCAGGCGTTAGGACACGTGAAACTTTCATAGTAACGCGTTTGCTGCATCATAATCGGGATATTTCATATCACATACACACATATATACATATACGAGCGCATTTATATACATATATACGTTACGATCAATGTATTATTTTGGGGACCCCACTAAAGTACATTTTAACACTAAACCTACCGATACTTCATGTATACCTACTCCTATCACAATGGGTCAAGTGAGACCCCTCTTTAAATTGTTATATATATACTATGTATAGCGAAAAACATATTTAACACAATTTGGTACATGAATAAAACAATTTCTTTTAAATAACGATTCAAAATTGATCTGACCAAAAGTTTAAAATGGGTTTATTTAGTTTTAAAGATTGACCGAAATATGTTGCTGAAATTACGTACAAATTTTTTAATTTTCTAGGGTTTGTTACACTAATATATTCTCTCCCCCCCACCCTCTCTCCTTTATTTTAAACACAGTCAAATGAAGCACATATTACAAATTCTAAACGTTGACCAAAAAGTTTAGAACTTTCTATAGAATTACCTATTTGATTGGGTATTGTATAAACTAACTGAGTAATCCATAGAGTGCCCAAAATAATACATTGACCGTAACATATACACATACATAGTGACTGTCCTACATTTAGTGGCTATAACTACCAAGTCATGGTATTATGAACTAGGCCGGATGACTCCCTCGCGATTCTATGCACGCGAAATTGCAATTCCACGTCCGAGCATTGTCTGCTAGATCTCAACATCAGCAGACGACCAGTCATTTTAATAGGAAATTTCGCACGTTTCTTTTTACGTGGATTATTTCATTAGATTCTTTTTTTTCTTCCATCTCATTGTGTTACGAAGAAAAAAAGTAGAGAAATAAAAATGTACTAATGAGAAAAATTCTAACATCGGATAAAAACGTCGTCGGCCATTTTGGTTTTGGCTAATTCATTTGTTGGTAACTCTTTTTTAAAATGGTATTTTCATGGAAGGACGTTTTAATCGTATGATACTTTTTTTTCTTTTTAACGTCGACCATTCTTCATTCATCCTATTCGTCACTCGACAAAATAAAAAGAGAAAAAAAAAGACAAAATTACAATTGGGAACATAGCCAGCCATTTTGGTTTCCACGAGTATAAGTATCCATATCCTGTCTTAAAACGGTACACTCGTGTAAGGACATTTAATCGTATATGTTACCGTTACATCACGAGTGTAACGTTACGTTATGAAAGAGCGAGGAGGAAAATAAAAAGAAAAGATGGACGCCGAAGGAAGTCAATGTCAAGGGACAGATTATGCATTTCGTTTTAATCAAACAAAATGAACGGATTTCTTTTCTCGAAGATTTCAATTGGAATTCAATATAAATGCGATTAAAGGATATCGATTGAATATTTAATTATAATGAAAATATATCTGAAAAAAGGAGAAAAAAAGGTCTGAAACTGAAATAAAATGATGGCCTATTGACTGAACACATTTGGGTTCTACTTTTATCTAAGATGGCGCCACACGTAAAACCGTTGCCCGCTGAGAGTCTTTACGTTCCATTACATATACACGAATATTTTTATGTATGTATATATATATATGTATCTCTACATACACATTCTCACACATATATATATATATCGGTGTACAAAAAAAAAGGGACGTCGTTTCGCAGCAACGCATACATTTATGTGTGGGCGCGATCACGCGGTAACGCGTTCGGCTTTAGTGCGAACATAGTTTGCGCATGCACGAATAAGCAACTCTTTAAAATCCCCGGTTCAAACGATTTTTCAACGTACCACGTTTTATTTTTTCAACGTTCGAATAAACAGAAGAAAAAAAAAATATCGCAAGTTTATTTTCCTTCTTTCTTTCTTTTTTTTTTTTACTCTTTTTTTTACGATATCAATAAACATCGAATAAAGGTTTGAAATTTGTCCCTTCGAACAAATTTGCAACAAAATTAATTTTCTATTTTGTAACAACGGTGTATAACTTTGAAATTGCATATTCATACATACAAGCTTATACACGTATCATTACGTTTCTATGTCTCTTTCTTCATTTTCTTTTTAAACTACAACCTTAACCCTTTGCACTCTATGAGCTCATCATTATTGAAATAACGAAAACAAATTTTCTATATAAATGTTGAATCACCAACTCTGACGCTATATACTTCATTAGCTTAATGATGAAACATACGCATTTATGTAGTAACGACAGGATAAAGAATAATTTCTTGGAAAAATTGTTCAACTCGTGCAGATGAAGAGTAAGCCTATTGAAACCAAAGTTCTATCTTATGTTAGACAAAATTGAGAAAACAAATTATATTAATTATAATGCTTAATTATTAATTCAAATATAATTTAGTTTCAGATACAAAAGAGGCTTGACAAAAGAAACAAAGATGGCGCAAATGGTTTAAGGAAGAGAAAAAATGGGAAGAAAAAGATCTCATTGCAAATAGGTAAAAGTAGAATGTCGAAATTAATAATCTGTATAGTAATTAAAATACATACTATTCTCTCTCTCTTTTTCTCTCTCGTAATTCCAATGCGTGCGTATTCGTTCTTAACTTGCGTACTCCAGCGTTCATCCCCACCCCTTTGCTCGCGCACCGAAAGCTAGCGTTTCTGTACGGTTTGTTGCGTAACGGTGCAGAGTCATGCGATAGGATAGGATGTGTCGTGGTGGTAGAGGGGTGAAAGAGGCAAGAGGAGGAAGATCGGGGCATATAGACGATACCCATGTCGGAAGGGGACCCAAGAGAGAACCGAGACACGCACCAGAAAGAGAACAAGAGAAAGAGAGATAGAAGTATACATACATATATATATATATATATTGAGAGGGGGCGGTGTCAGCCTTGAAACGCGTACGCGAGCTGCGTGCGTCGTCGTCACGAACGGCAAGCTTGCGAATTCGCATAGGTTTCTCGTTCCACCGATTTTTTTTCGATGTCTTTTTTTACAAAATTACCTACATTTAATAATATTTTTCTATATATTTTGTAGCATTAAAGAAAGAAAAGCTTCTCTCATAAAAAAAAATATATTAATTTAATAAATTAATTATTATTTGATATAAACATCTAGAAGAATGATCAATTTAAAAATAGATAGAATAGTATTATACACACACACACACACACACACACACACAGATAATAGAATTGTTGAATTATGTGTATTAAATGCTATACACATGATAGATACATCCTACTCTTTGTTGAGGATTAATTAAAAAAAAAAGAAAAAATAATAATGAATATCTTATTCGACTTTATCTCGCTAGCATTCTTCTAATCGTCGTCGTTATGCCACCACACCATTTACAGAGACCTATCAGAAAGCTTTTCTTCCTCCATTCTGCCCTTGGATGTTCAACACGTAACTCGTCGACCTTGTAGGCTCTGAGAAACAAAAGAATCCTATTAACTTATTACATATATGCGTTGTATTTATCTACGAGTTGTTACATACATACTTACGTTAATGAACTAGAAGGAATTTTTTTTTCTTATCTTCTTTTTTCTCTTTACGCAATTATTCTTTATACTGTGTGTATGTGTGTGTGTGTGTATGAAAAAAAACTATTATTTTAATAAATAATAAAATGAACACAGATACACACACGCATTATAAGAATATTTCTTTTTAGCCATACGACTCACTTTATAGAAAACATTTTCTTATTCTATTCGATTACTATAGAGTATAGTATAAAAAGTTTATCCGAAATTAATCTAGCGTGAAAATGAAAATGTGAGATGTATAAAAGTAGTTGAAAAAAAGAAAAGAAAAAATTAGGCCAACGAAAGAGAAGAAAAGGGTGGAGTTAAGAAAGTAAGAGAGAGATGAAAGAAAAAGAAAGGGAAGTAAGTAAGTAAGTAAGTAAGTAAGTAAGTAAGTAAGTAAGTAAGTAAAGTAAGTAAGTAAAGTAAGTAAGTAAGTAAGAAAGAAAGGACGAAAAAGGAAAGCTCTCGCGGAAGAAAAGGTATAGCCCAGTTCGACTCGTAGAACTCGACACGATCGATATCGTCACCATGGTAACAGGGACAGCGCCGTAGTGCTCTACTACTGATTATTTATGTCAAGGATTCCCCCCTTACACCGAAGCTCAAAACGAGGCTCAACACAAGCATAGACCCCGAACCACCCCTAAAGAAGAAGAGGAGTAAGTGAGAAGGGGTCGATCCGGCTTGTCCAATGTGTAGTCTTTATCATCCTCGTAATAAGGATGGTGGTAGATAAAAAGAAGGGGTGGTGGGTTGTAGTTGTAAGTGTAGAGATATAAGTGGTAAGAGCTAAGGGATAAAATAAAAGAAGGTAGAGAGAAGGAAATGAGTTTAAGATATAGAATGTTGTGTGGATATCGTAGGATTTTGGAGACGAAGGAAGAACGAAATGTTTCACTGCTATAGCTTGCTTTCGACCCAGTTTCACCCTCCTAAGGAGGCGGTAGTAACATCAGGAGCAATCGATACTGAGCAGGAGGAGGGCCATCATGCGTTAGACTAAGCAAACCAAAATCTTATTATTCGGTATATGACGTACAACGAATATCTTCTTTGGAATCATCTAAACGAAATTAACGAACATGCGTAATAGTTAATACACATATAGATCATCGAGACAAGTTTATTAATAACAATTATTTTATATATGTGAAGAGATATGTATATATATATATACCTTAGAAAAACTTATTCGTTCAAATATACTGACGTACATGATTCATATAGTTCTACTGATTCATCTTGTTTTATTCTTAATTCGAGTACATCGCCAATATTAGAACTGTTCGGGAAAACGTCAGGAGGATATAAGGATTAAGATGCATCGTTTATGAATTATTGGTTTCATTGTTATTTTTATTTCTTGGTTGTATTCTAATAGCATTCTTAAAATTCTAATTATGATCGTTTTGTAAGATAAATGGATTTTAATAAATATATTAGAATACTATCAAGAAAAAAAAGAGAATGTGTTGAAATAAGTAAAACGTCACCTTTTTTTTTTTTAAATATATTTTATAAAACATCCTATTTATACAGCATATAAAACAATACTCTGTATTTATTTTATATTCACATGTTAGCTCTATATGGCTATACCATCCTTCTCCATGTGTATTATATCTGTATAGTCGGCAGTTAACATTTATACTATGACAGCGTACTGTCTTCCGTTTGTTGTAAAGTACCTGTATGCTTGGTGCCAGAGAGCAGTGATGCATTCAGGTTGAATTGATTAGCATTCATTATTTCAAGTTTCGGGGCAATATCTAATTCCGTGACGTCTCTGCTTATAATCTGATTGAACACCTCATTCGTAGTAGGTTCTATAATATTAGTTGTTTCTACTACCTTTTGTTGTTGTTGTTTACTATCCTTATTCCTTGCTTTTTCCTTTGAAATGCCATTCAATACCTGAACAGATTTAGTCGGATCATCGAGATTTACAATATGATTTTTCAAAGGATCAGTATTGCTTGGTTTATTTCCTATATGATTGTGAACTATTGCATGATTGGCAAAAATAGTATCTGTTTTCCCCAAGAACTGGTTATTTGATAAATCATTATTGTAACTTCTGTCATGACCGTTACTAGTCCAGAATGAATCGTCGAATATTTCAGTGTCCCGTTGCTCACGTGGCAAACGATCAATGCGAGCTTTTACAATAGCAAGATGTCTGTGGACGTAATCTTGATGAGGAGCCAATGTTGCGGCACGTTCCAAACATTGTGCCGCTAATCCCAATTTACCACGTTCTACCATTACTACACACAAATTATGTAATCCTTGGATATTCGTTGGATCCAATTGTAATATTCTGTGATAACACTATAGAAAAGTATATTTATAATAATATATTATTAATAATAATCGATTCAACGATAAAAGGCATTATAATTGAAATGAATCGTTTCATTACATTTTCAGCAGCATCCAAATCTTTGATGTTATTGATATAAATATCTCCTAATAAAATTAGGCCTTTAACATGATCCGGATGAAACCTAACTAATTGATTTAAAAATGGTACTGCTTCGAGTGGACGTTGCTCGTCTGCTAATAATAACGCCAAATTGAAAAGAGCTGATCGAAAATCTTCTTTCAAAGCTACAGCATTTCTAAACCAACGTTCGGCACTGCCACTGTCGTGATCGTCCATGGCTAACATTCCAAGATTAAAATGAACACGTTCATTGTTCGAATCCTAGATAAAAATCCGATACGACATTATATTTTTGATCATTCTAAAAGATTCTGAAATATAATATAAATAATATTATTTATTACGAACTTACTTTTCTCAATAATTTTAAAAGTCTTTCTCGTGCTACTTTGCGTAATTCAGCACGTCCTAATTCATGAAGTAATATAGCCGAATGTAACAATGCTTGCTCATGTTCTGGATCAAATTCAAGAGCTTTATCGAGATAGGCTAAAGCTTGTGACGCTTTTCCTTGTTCCAAAAAGACAACTCCAAGCTAAAAAAGAAATAGAAAAATTCGTTAACAAAAATAATACACATAAAATGCAATAAAAAAAAAAGAAAAAACAAAGAAATCATAATAAAATTATAAATATACATGTAATAAAATATATCTGGTCCATATATTGTGATAAGTTGATAGTATTTACGTTATAGTAAATATCCGGGTTATTACTGTCGTAAAATAATGCTCGTTCATAGACTTCCTGAGCTTCTTTTGTACGATTAAGTTTAATTAAAACATCGCCACGATTAATATAGGCTTGAGTATAATCAGCACGCATGCTGATAGCTTGACGATATAATAAATCAGCCTCTTCTAATCTCGTAGCATTTTTGGCTATTAAATTAGCCAGATTGACAAAGACATTTAAATGATTAGGTGCTATACGTGCTTGATAAGATTCACCTGGCTTTGCTTTCGGTAATAATGATTTTGCCTAAGGAATATATTTAGAAATAATTAATAAATCATTTCGAAAAATAAGAAATGATATAATGCAAATGAATTATTACCTTCAAGTAAGCATCTTCTGCTTCCTTAAACATTTTAAGATGCTTATATGTGCGACCGACATTAATATGAGCACCGATATCATCACCTTGAACTTGTACAGCCATATTAAAGAAATTAAGAGCTTCTTTAAATCGACCTTGAGCTTCCAACGCATGGCCCACATTATTAAATAACTTAGCATTGCGATCATTAACTTTTAAACCAGACATGAATATAGAATATTCATCCAACCAATCATAATTCCTCATAAATGTTTTTGTTGAATGAGCGGCCAAAAGTGTTATTAATAGAAATAATGACAGTTTTTTAAATCTAAAAAATAATTATAAAGATATTAAAAATTATTTATAATATATATAGTGAATTTTTTTTATAAAGAGAGAATATTACTTTCTCATAGATAAAATACTCCATCCGTATCCAATGAGCATACAAAAACCCATTGAAGGAGCATACAAGACTCTTTCAGCAATGACAAAACCAACAGGGAAGAAAAGATTTGATGCAGGTAAAAATGGTAGAATCATCATTGCTAAACTCTGAAAATATACAATTATCAAATAAACTAATGTAAAATGTTTCAAACGAAATATTTCTTATTTTTCATAATTCTAATTATTACCATTATAAGAATAACAGATGTTTGCCTATTTCGCGTTAAAGTGGCTGTCACCAATAATCCTAAGATGGTACCATGCGTAGCTATGGTTGTGAGATTACGAATATCCGTAAAGCTTTCTATTAATGGTATCGTTCCCATTGTCCAATCACAACATAAATCACTTGGAAGAAAAAGTAATCTTAAATTAACTGCTGCAAGATAATTGTACGTAAGTTGCCTTGTCGGTGTTGTGGCAACCGATGCAGGATTGTCAAATCTATAAAATTTATAGAACATATTTAATAATATCGAAATAATGATCAATATCATGTTTACCAATGATTCATTAACCAATGTAAATGAATATTTGAGCCTACCTAGTAAATACAGGTAATTTGGAACCCATTACGTGTAACCGTAAAATCAATAAGCTAAATGTAACAGCAGTGAGAGCTGCTAAACGCTTTGTACCTTCACTGGACCATGTTGGCGATATTTTTTTACCATCAAATGCAGATTTTATTGCTAAACAAATATCCGATGCCTTAACCTGATAATAAAGTAATTAATGAATCTATCCATTTGAGGAAAATAATTACAAATATATTCTCTCTATTTTACCTTTTGTACAACAAAAATTTCATATAAGACACACACAGCCGTGGCTGTTATTCCTTGTTCTTTACATAACATAGCGGTAAATACAAAAAACATAGATAATATCAGTGATTTCCATCCTGCAAAAATCAAATCATTAAGGTATAATATTCTACACCTATAAAAGATTACCCTGTCTTATATAATATATTTTTTATTTACCTGTTGATTTTTTACTTTTGCAACACTTAGTATATGTGATTAAAGCTGCCAGATAAAATAGTGAAGACAGAGTTTCAGCTCTTCCGACCACTCCTGTAACCTAATGAAAATAATAAATAAATAAAATCTTTGTTATTTGAATAAAATATTTAATATTTCATATAACTTACAGCTTCTGTATGTATTGGATGTATAGCAAACAGCAAAGAAGATACAAGACTTCCCAAGTCGGATAAAAACATCAAACAGATTCTGCGAATGAAAATTAATATCACATTAAAACAATATCGCAATAAATAATTTCGAAATATACACAATATATATACATATTCTTAAAGTATATATCGAATAAAATTATAAACAAACCTGAAGTATAATAGACACACTCCAACATGTAGAATGACATTAAGCAAGTGGTATCCCATAGGATCAAGCTGGTGAATCAGGTAATTCCACCGGAATGTGAGAACGCAAAGTGGTCTGTACGACTTGTGTGATTGTTCCTAAAAATAAATATCCTATTAAATAAATCAAAAATATAGATTCATAATATATAGAGTATCCTGTAACTGATGGTACAAGCGATAAAGGGGTAATTTTATATGAAAAACTTACAAAAAAATTTTTAATAAAATATATTCATACAAGACTTTGTTTATGAGAAAAATCAATTTGAAAATTTTTCAAGTACATGTGCATTTGACTGAGCTTGCAATCCTAAAAACTAAAAGTCTTATTCAATAAGCATTAAAATAGAATTGATACAAGAAATATCATCGTACTGACAATGTTTGTAAACATATCTTTCTCAAATTCTTAATCATAAAAATATCCCCTAAAAGAAAAAAATTTTAACGAATACGTAGTTCATGCAACAATAAAAAAAAAATATAAAAACGTTATAATTTATATAGAACAAGGGTCATAGTTAGGACCTTTAAATTACATATGTGACATATTTTGGTACGAAAAAAATAATCTGAAATAAAAGGAATTAAAAAAATCATTCAGAAAAAATTACTTTCCAAATTACACATTTGGATTGCAATGAAATGAACGGACTCTTGCGGATCAATACAGAGAACACACGCACGCACACACATACATACAGAAGAGAGAAAGAGAGAGAGAGAGAGGAAGCAGGAGGGGGGCTGGTGCGCGTCCATTGAATGATCTTCCACTGGTGGTATCTCACCTTGTGCATGGGGGTTCCCCAGAAATCATTGTAAAATACATTCTTCAGGGGTGTATGCGGCCTTAAATCACGATTATCCTTAATTGCCGAAATATCATCAAAGACGAAATCGCAACTTAGACTATTTAGATAAACGACAAACGCGGTGAAGGCTATGATTGCCGCAAGTGCTCCCCGCGCAGGCACTCCCATCACAACTAACACATTAATCAGCCGTCCGGTTTCATGCGAATTAATTAAGGAATGATACTTTAGTATTATTATTATTATTATTATTATTATTTTTATTATTTTATTTTTCTTCTTCTAGTTTCTGCGATGTTCACCTCTTATCATGTCTCCTTAAATATATATATACACGTAAATATATATATATGAATATACTTAATGTATGTATATGTATGTGTGCGTGCGCGTGTGTATGTATGTATGGTGTATTATATATGTATATATATATATTTATAAGAGGAGATTCAAGATGATTTGTAAGTTAAACCGAAGGTAACCCGGCTAAATGTCATATCTACCAACGCCATTCGTACAATATCGTAGCATTCATATCGCTAATAATCTTCCACGTTATTTGATATATTTAAACACCGCCATATTTCACGTAGATCGAAATAAAGAAATATTAACGCGAACATTATTGTGTCAACTGTTGAGGAAAACTTCCCGTCCTTGTTCTTCTTGTTCTTGGTCTCGTTTTTTACCAGTTACTTGTCAACTCTTTATCTGTCTTTTCTAATTATTGTTATTATTATTATTATTATTATTATTATTGTTATTATTATTATTATTATTATTATTATTGTTATTTTTATTGTTGTTATTATTCTTAATCGGCGACTTTTCTTTCCCTATTTTTATACGATACAAAAAGGTGTCGAAAAACGAACGAGCAAAAATCAATCGCAGAAAGGTTCGGTACGATCGAACCGTCCTCGCGTCACGGAACAACAATTGAAGAACCCAGAGGCGACACGCGAGGTCGCTCCAAATATCGCGAAACAAGTTGCGCAGAAGCGTTCATTTTCTATCCCTACATTACGATTCAATTTAATAGATATTTATTTTTTTCATTCTAAAACTTTTCTATAAGTATCGATAAATTGTATATATGTATATATATATTCTAATTCAATTATATATCGTATCTATTTAATCGCCTAATTATTTTTTACATTAAATATAAAAATAACATTTAACCACTTTCAAATCTCACGAAATTTGCATTAAATCGAGTTTTCATTATCGACCGATTATCGATATTGATTCGTTTTTGAATTCTTTCGTAATATAAAAGAACGTTTTATGAATGTGGTATTATATCTTTTAGAAATGAATTTAAATGTAATATTAATTTCGTTATTTCTTTCTAAAGAGTTGCTAGAATTGAGATTTCCAATAATAAATTAAATCGACGTCAAAGTCCCGCCTATTTCGTAGTTAAGCATAGATGGTACTAGTATCGATTGTTTAAAGCGCTATCTGTATGGTAACACTTCACATGTATTCTCGAAATTAAATACACGTTCGTTACGAATTCTGACGGATATTTCCCTAAACATTTGATATTCACTTTCTTTCAAAACAATATTACTGTTTACAATGTTATTTATAATCGTATAACGTTTATCAAATAAAATCGGATCATTTATCAGAAGGAATTTTTAATAATGATAATCTAGATTTAAGATAATTTTTTTTTCACTGTGAGAACTTATTACGTATGTATATATGTATGTAAAACAATAACTGTTGCATTCAGTCAGTGAATATACAGTTATGTGACTACTTCGTGGACGATAATGTAAGATTTTCTCTGACAGTTAACAGTGTAACGTAGCACATAAGCTAGTAAATTATCGACTGACAAGTTAAATCAGATAATAAGTTGATATTCTTAAGGTCCAATTGATCTCTAAAGGTAATTAGTTTTTTTTTTATTAAATATTTAAATAATAAATGTAATATTCAAAAAAGTTAGGTTACTCAACCGGTATTTGATAGAAAAGAAAAAGAAAGGAAAAGGAAAAAAAAAAACAAAAATATAGAAAGAGAAAGAAAGAAAGAATAAGCGTATATAAAAACATACTTCCTGCTCCTTTCAACCTACGATCATAGAGAGTAGTGTGGCACCGCCTTTCGTTGCTGGCGTTTCACTTTTAGCTTGTGATAAAGTAAATTTCGATTTATTCAAACGTGAATCATCCATGGTTACATTTAGATTCATTGATTTATAATTATATTTAATAGATTATATATCATAGTATTATTGAGAGATATTTAAATAAGTTATTTAATGTGTAAGTAGAATATGTTTAAATTTTTTAGTTACTAATAAGATTAATTTTAAGATTATTTATTCCTCGATGATTTACGTCGAATTAATATCAATGTTCTTTTTTTAGATACGCTTTAATTTATAAATAATTAAAGATTAAATCATCGACGATGTCAAAAAAACCTGGAGCCACTCAAGCTATGCATAAAGTTATTATGGTTGGTAGCGGAGGCGTTGGAAAATCTGCTCTAACTTTACAATTTATGTATGATGAGGTATTATCAACAAATTTATATTAACTTAATAGTCTGTTAACTATTTTTTAAATTCATAAGTATTGCTTTCCTTGAATATAAACAAATTGATGCTATATTAATTGTTGTTGGTATTAATTGATGACGATATTAAATATTTAAATTAGTTTGTTGAAGATTATGAACCAACAAAGGCGGATTCTTATAGAAAAAAGGTTGTATTAGATGGAGAAGAAGTACAAATAGATATCTTAGATACAGCAGGACAAGAAGATTATGCAGCTATTCGAGATAATTATTTTCGCAGTGGAGAAGGATTTCTTTGTGTATTTTCTATAACAGAAGATGACAGTTTTCAAGCGACACAGGAGTTTAGGTAGAAAATAAATAATTTAATTAAAGTTTTTCCTATCTTTCAACATAAATAATACGAATCTAAAGATATTTATTTACGCTTGTTACATCCCTGTTTATATTTCAATGATAATACGTTTATAAGAATGCTATCAAATTTTATGAATGACAATTAAATGTTTAGTATTAGCTGATATAAAATTTGATAGATAAACTTTTCTTGTTTCTTAGAGAACAGATTCTCAGAGTAAAAAATGACGAGAACATTCCATTTTTATTAGTGGGAAATAAAAGTGACCTGCAAGAAAAAAGGAAAGTCAGTTTAGCAGAAGCACAAGACCGATCACAACAGTGGGGAGTACCTTATGTAGAAACAAGTGCAAAAACAAAAGAAAATGTTGATAAGGTAAGAATTTATGATCCTATTTTAATATCTTATATTTCTAATTAATAATTAAGGATACAAGGAAAATGCAGTTTAAAATTCAACTGCGATACGATGATAATAAAATAAAATGATAATTATTTATGATGTTTGAATATTTTAATAATCAGAGATAAGTTACAATGATTGTAGATTTTATTTTTGATAGGATGATTGCATAAGTTTTAATGCATAAAATATAGTGCTGTTCATTAATTCTGCTCGCTCTACCGTCCTGTAAACTTTCTTTTTTGTATTTAATGTATTTCATGGATACTTGGGAACATAATTCTTTTGTTTATGTGCCTTCGATTTCCAGAAACATTTAACTGACCATAAAATGGGTTTATGACCAAATTAATCATAAGGAAATTGGAAGAGAATATATTGATAAGTTTGCTATTGCTTTAAAAACTTTACTTTTGCTGCTAATATGGAATACAAAAGAACACTACTCATGAATCTTCGTGGTGTATCCTAAAGAAAAATAATATTAAGGTACAGTAGCAAAAAAGGTTAAAGAGCGTGTGCATTGATGGACAGCACTGTAAAATATTAATGGAATGTTGTTTTGTTTGTTATACTATGGTGTTAATCATATTATACATTAATTCTATTTAATGTTCGTAGTTTAATTTAATAATTCATGGTAACAACTATTTCATTTGCCAAAATTAAATTAATTTGTACAACTTATATATATATATATTTATGATAGATATACTTTATGTCATTTCATACATCATATTTTATTATATTGTATATCATCGGTATTTGGAACATTCTTACTATACAATAACGTATGTCACAGCGGTACAATCATATATTAAAGACGACTAATATTTGTCCCAGTAGCACATATTTACTATCGTATGTATGGTGTGTTTTTGTAGTATGCAACATATGCTGACTAAATCCAGAATTATAATAGAATCTTAATCTTCCTAAAGAATCTGGAGTAAATTCCTGAGCTAATCGTTGGAAAATGTCTGTTAATAACTAAAGATGTTAGTTAAGTGAAATAACAAGTTAAATGCATCGCATCGTTAATTTACCTTATTAACTTTTTTTTATTGCTTCTACATTTTATTTTTTTATATTATTTTTTGCATAAGATATGTGAGAAACGAATTACATTTAACTATAGTACTCTTATACTAAACTATACTTCCAATTAATAACTAAGATATATATAGATAATTTCACGTAACGTACAACGACATACAAATATTCCATCTTTGATAACACTTGTCATTGCTATCTTTATATCATCAGAGGAATGGCATGTAGCTCATGATTCATCGTTTCCCGTTATTAGATTAGGTGATATATATATATGCTCGTGGAATAATCGCGTTTAATTGAAAAATATCAAAGATATGATAAGCCTACACCTTCAATCATTTACGATTAATATAATTAAAAGTACTTACTAATATAATGAAAAATACATTATTTTATAGTCTATTTAATTTAATTTAATATATATTTTTTTTTAATTTTATATTATTAAAAGCATGTAAGCACCATAAGCTGCTTGAAATTTGATAATTCTATTATCACGTATATTTGTGAACGTATTGTGAATGTATTTATTATTATTGTTTGTTTGCATACATGCTTATTTGTGATAAAACAAAACGTAGTAGTATTTTTAATAGAATCTTTAATATCATACTTATACGCACTAAAGTAATTTCTATCATATATCTCCTATAGTTCAAACATAATAATTCAATTAACGTTAAAGCTTTGAGACAGCATCATTGCATATTTGCAGGTTTTTTTCGACTTGATGCGTGAAATAAGGTCACGCAAGATCGAAGACAAGTCGGCGAGTAATGGTCGTGAAAAGGATCGTGCCAAGCGGAAGAAAAAGAAGTGCATTATTCTATAGGTTTGCTATTTCTTTTCACAGCGCTTTTTTTTTTAAGTTTAAAAAAAAAATTCTAATCGGAATGAACAAAATTATAGATAATTTATATAAAAGATATTTATAAACGTGCCCTCATGCACGATTTATGTCGGAAGGAAAAGAGATACATCGAGGATGATAATTAAAAATGATTTTCTAAATATGTTATTATTATTCTGTACGTTAATATTAACTTTGATTTTTTTCTTATATGTTATGTTTGTAAATTAATTCTCTCAAAAAAGAGAATTGTTAATAATTTCATTACATATATTAGTAAAAATAAAATAATAAGTTAGATAACTTCATGGTGTATCTGTATGGCAGGGAATAATGTAAGAGAAAGATAAAAAAAAAATAATTTTTTGTTAGACATGTGTAATTTTTGAACAACATATGCCGCTATTTCTTTTCAAACGATATATGGAAAATATGATATAAGAAAATATAATCACATTGATGTCATGCAAGGCCTTTAATTATTAGATAAAGTAGAATGTGTGCACTTTGCTTTTATAAATTTTATTACAATATAAATTGACATAAAACGATGACATGCTATTGCACTAACCCCGTAGTTCTATGTTTTGTTTTCACGAGGCATAGATTTGATGTGCTTGAAAAAATATTTAATTATATATGCAATATAACGTAGAACATATATTTTTACTTTCACTACAATTATATATACATATATATATAATTATTTTTTATTATTTATTTCAAACAATTTAATCGATTTAAATTTATATTTTTATTTCACAATATATATTTTTCTACGAATTGACAATGTTTTATTAGTCGTTCCATATTTTAATACCCTATGTTGAATTGATTATGGCTTTTACGCTTTCCAATTTCTGTCAGATTTTTTATTGCATGAAACAAATCCATGTACTATATCTTTATTTATTTAAATAAACAATTTTTCGTTGACGATTAAAAAACTGTCAATAATTCAGTATTTCCTGATAGATATTTTTCATCAAATTTTAATTTAAAAATAATTTTATTTAGCGAGCAAGGAAACTCCTACTTTTTTTATAGAACAATAATAGAATTGAAAATAATTCTATTGTATAAAAATAATAAGAGATATAAGAATACTACAAAATTACCAAAATGTAATAATATATATAAAAATACAATATATTCTATTTTTTACTAAAATTCTAATAATTTCGATTTCAGTATTAATATACATGTAATCTACGAAGAATGATCTCTAATGAAATATGAATATTTTATTTTCATTTATTACAGGTATTTTTTGATTTAATGCGGGCAATAGCTGCTCGTAAAGCGCAAGAAAACCAAGTGGACGGAGACGAACGTAAGAAAAAGACAAAATGCTGCATCTTGCTCTAACAAAGTAATAATAAATTAAACAAAATAAAAGAAAAAGAACGAAAAGAAATGAAAAGTATATAGCTTATATGTAAGAAGACATCTAACGCCCAATTTCTGAAACATGCATAAAAGAACTGTATTTATACACATTTTGTGACACTTTACACAGTTAATGTGACAATTTATAATTTTTATTATAATCTTTATCACCTATTAAAATGTTAAGAAACTACTGAATGTGTATTGAAGCTTTAGCAAAACGTAGATATATATAGGCTTATAATTATATATACTAATACTGAAGAGTGTTACGACAACTTGTCCTTATCGAGAGACATAGTTCCTATCTTGAGAAGTTTGCAATACAATTAAATAGATCGTAGAATTTGTTTGGCTAGAAGACACTAATGAGTAGTTTTCTATGGACCATGGGGAAAAAAAGATAAATGAGGAAGTAATAGTAATACTTGACGGTATGTTCACATTTGCGAATAAACATTTTTTATAATTGCAAGCATATCTCGTAACACATTAACACAATTAATGCTTAACAAAATTTGTCACTTTATTCTAAGAATATTAAGAATTAAATTAATTACTTTTTTGTCTTTATTTTGTTTTTATTTTTCTCTTTTTAATTAATTATTATTATTAATATAAAAAAGAAATTTGGCAACTATGAAATACAAAAGATATCGTTTCCTGTAATGTATAATTATGTATACAATTATAACGCTATTATTATCATAACTTTATTGCAACACATTCTTTTTACTATGATATAAAACAGCTTCATCGCATTTATACATTATGTCATCGTAATATAATAGAGATATCGCTCTCATTTTGAGATAAGAGGTCCAAACTTTGGTCTTAAGTGAAAACAAAAGCAAGGAAGTGTACACGTATTATGAGTGGTGGTGTTCCTTATATTAAGAGGATTGCTATGTAACTTAACTCATACAACGAATGATAACAAAATTTTTGGCACAATTAATTACAACAGTACTCGTAAGTTAACAAACATTTATTTTCGCTGGGTGAATTATTATTATTATTATTATCATCACGATCAAGTGTGTTTTATCTCATAAGTGTTAAAATTGAAGTTAAAACTTTATGCTTATTATTTATGACCAATAAAATTTTTAATTGATAATTATTTATCGACTGATCGTTTGATGTATTATAATTATCTTATTTAACACGTTCATCGCAACGAAATCCAAATCTAGGTGACGGTTATGCTTTATTAGAGTCCCTGTCACCCAAAATTCTCCTGACACTTCTTCGTCCAGTTTAAATAAGTTTTCTTAAGTAATTTACATTAATTTTATTTGAAAAAAAATATGAAAATATCAGATATGAATCAAATCAAAGAAATTGTTTCTAATTGTAAATTAATTCGAATTAGATACAAACGATATGAATATAAGTGAATGTATTACTGATGCGATAGATAAGTTTTGTTACAGCTAAATTTTGGGTCTCAGGTAAAACATTTGATCTACACATAGCGATGAACGTGTTAATTATACATATACATATATATATGTATATATAAAAATATAAATATTTATGTAAAAGAACTGAATTCATTTAAACAATTAATATATAATATTGATTCGTATGCTTATAATATAATAAGTAATGTGCTCTATATATACAAATATAAATAATATTTAAATGGTAAGCACAGAATATATAAGACTAATGCGCCTTACTTAAGATACCATAAAGGAAATCAAAAGGCAGATGAGCATTCAATTAATATGACTTACTTTATTGCACCAAATGACCTTTGCTATACAGTAACTCGAGAAAGTATGCGAACGAGTTATTAATTCATATATAAGATAATGTTTTTTAATATTTATAACTTTATTAGACTAAAAATATATTCAAATTACAAAATGTACACTTACTTACTTAATTAATTAATTAATATTTTCTTTTTATATACCTGACGCTCATAAGTAATATAATTATTTTGAAAAATTTTAAATTTTAAACGCGTATTTTAAAAAACATTTATTTCAAACTATAGTAATATTTGTTTTTTTTATATTGCATTACTGACTAGTGTAGTAGTTTCAAAACAATGATCAGACGCGTTCAAATAAAATCTTCGTACATACGACTTATAACTAAATTATAATAATAGAAATAGACTAAAAGGATATAAAATATATATATCTGTATACGTATTTCGTTGATGAGTAACATATTACATCGTTCTCGTGATGTAAATAAAATATACGTAGAAAAATAATGATAGACTTTATTTCGCGCGCATCTTCTTACGTGGTAACAATTAATGAAAAGAGGGCGCTGTTAAACGTCAAAACTTATTAAGAGTATTTTCTAATGTGGATAGTTTTCTAGTATTAAAAACACATACTTATCTAAAATGGTTAATTTAATTAAGTGATAAATGTAGAGAATATAGAAGAAAAATAATGATTGATACTTATTAATTAATTAAGATAAACGTTTAGTTAGATTTCGGTGTTGTCATTAGAACCATAATTGTTTGTATTCAAACTGAAATTCTAACTTAAAGTATATCATTATATATATATATATATTTCTTAAGGAACAATCGTTATTACAATACTGGCAATTACCAAAGTAGCAAGTGTTGTTAACTAAAGTAGCCATATGTGGTACCAATCCGCAAGTTTAAAATTGTATCTTGGTGTAGTAGTGGTGATGATTGAAGGAACGTATGTACAATAGCCTTGAGAAAAAGTATTTTATTCAGGGACGAGGAGTATATACTTAATTAATAATCTAATATTAATATTATATACGGTTACTTAAATGAATAGTGATTTTTAGATATATACAAACGTATATTGGAATTTATTACACACACTTGTGATGAAGTTAGTTTAATAACGTATAATCGATTACACTTGTGGCAACGTACTCAACAAACCATCACTATCACCATCATCATCATCATTCTCATACAAATCATCATCATCATCATCATCATCATCATCATCTGTTACGAACGATGCCAACATCCCGGTTGTGATAATTGTAATTTTGAGCACATTCACGACAACAGCGCGTCGGAATTAGACGGTAGACGGGAGATTAATAAAGTTTTGATATTTATATACAAAAGGTAGATAGATAAAGCTTCTTGGTGTGAGATAGAGATATTTCATAATAATATTAAGCGAAGTTAACCTAAAATGCGAGGAGTCGTGGACGCTGATGTTATTGTACTGATTAGTGTTCAATTATTGTATTGGTGGTGTGATATTGTATCGGCAAGTGGCGGAGCTTTAGATTCAAGTACGCACATTCAAACTGGGGCTTCCAGTAGCTCCCACTCAAAAACACCAACCTTTACCACATCTCTTACAGATGGTTTGGCACAATTGGTACTTCACGAGTCGAGTAAGTTTCTTCTTATTTATTTTCACAATCAAACGTTTTCATTTACTTTTTAATATTTCCTTTTTAGTCTACCAATGTCAACGTTAAACATTCTCCTTGATGCATACTACTATTGTTTTAATTATTAGTTTGTATCCTGTAAAACATTTATTTTCAAATTTAGGTAAATTATTATGATCTATAAAACATGGAATTTTTTACATACGTAATGAGAGAATATATGTGTGCATATATGTTAGTTGTATTTTAGATTAGGCATTCTCCCAATTATTCATGTTTAAATATATGTACTTAATGATTCAGTAACAGCTAAATCGTCTGCAAATCCGAGAAATTCGAGAGAAACAACTCTAAGAATAATAATATGATGCATATATGTCTATCAGATTTTATTTTCTATTGTACTTTAAATTTTTTATTATATTTTTTATTTATATTGAAATCAAAATTTGTTAAGACATATTCATGCGTGCAATACTCATAAGAATAATTGAATATTTCTTATTTCTCATAATTACTTTTAGTTTGAATATTTATTATTTATGTCATCGATGCACATGATTAAATACGAAGAATCATTATATCTTGATGACCTTGTCACATTGTAATTGACTTAGCCACTACATAATACTAACTAGTATTTTTGTATTGTAGACGTATTCATTTTTTTATTCAATTGCTGATGTTACATGCTTCTTTCAAATGTATTCACTAATTCTTGCTTTTTCTCTTTCTATAAAATTTTATAAAATAAATAATAGAATTATTTTTCATTTTTTACAGGTACTGATACTTGCAACGATGATCTAACTTGTTTGAAAATGACTACTACAGACCGACAAGGTTTAGAAGCAATTAAATTATTACATAGTCAGTTAGACGACGATGCTAATGGAAACATAGATCTTTCCGAATCGGATGATGTAAGATAACAATATTTTATTTATACATATTTTGTGTATACATAATTAAAATATTTTTATAAACATGTTTTTATTTCTAACTAATAGTTTCTAAGAGAAGAATTACAATATGAAGCTGGTTATGAAAGAAGACAGAGAGCTTTTCATCGCAATGATGATATGCATATCAGCGTACATGAACTTTGGGAGTTATGGGTAAAATCAGAGGTATAGCATGCTAAATAATTTGTTTTATACTATTCAATGATAAAAATATCCATATTTTATGCTTGCAATAATAACGTTTATAATACAAACTTTTTAATTAGGTTTATAATTGGACCACAGAACAAACAATAGAATGGTTGACCACAATTGTTGAGCTTCCTCAGTATGTACCTATATTTATACAACATCGTGTGACTGGTGCTACACTGCCAAGGTAGTATAATTACGTACAAGAGCATTAAACATGTTTACGAATTCTATATTCCATAATAAATTTTACTGCTTATCATTATGTTAATAAGATTGATCATTCTCATCTATCCAAATGTTCTCTTCATTGGACAGAGTTATCAAAACTTAGGCATGAAGTGAATGTTTTAATATCATGGTAGTTTCTTCATATTCTTTATATCATTCTATTATTATCGATCATAGTTTAATTATTATTTTAAATCATGGTTTTTCTTCCTTTTAATTAGCCTTATTCCGTTTTGTTAATTAATACGATTAAAGATTGCAATTATATTAAAAAAATAATGTATTAAGAGTAATTCCCGTTTGAAAGATACATTTTTGAAGACTTTGAAATCTAATTTATAAATATTTATATGTATTAGATTTATAAAGAAAAATGTTAAATCAATGAATATTACAAAGATATCAATCGAAACAATGTTCATCACAATATTTATTATTTTATTGTAGATGTGTAAGGTAATGCATTATAGTTTCATGTTATACTTTCACTTTTTTTAGGATTTAAACAAATTTTTAACCAGAAACGTTCAACTGGCGTTTACCGTACCTTTTCTTCCATCTACTTAGCCATAAAATATTAGCAGATAAATAATCTGCTCTTCTTTGGAATATATGGCTATAATAGAATGAAAAAAAATAAAAACAAAAAGAAAAAATTTTTCTATTTTCAATATTTCCTTTAAAAACTTGTATATGCGATACTGTTACATAATATGTACAAGATATTCGGTTAAAATTTAATCTGCAATTTTTAAAGGGCATTGTTTACGCATAGGTAAAAGATATTATAAATCGTACAGAGCGATTGGTAGTTAAATTTACAAAAAAAAAAACTTACTTTTATTTAATATATAAATAATTTAAATAATTAAAAAAGAAAAAGAGTTAAAACAACAGCATTGCATTCTTTGTGACATATTCTTCCTTTTTTATCTTTTTTAAATATCTTTTATTAATTTTGTCAGTAATAATATCATGTGCTTATAGCATTGGATTCATGATTAGTACTATAGTTACAAAGCAAAATTTAGCCGTATAACAGAAAAAGTAGGAGAGGTGAGTAAAGGATATAGAAAGCAAGAAACAGTTTATTTGCACTCTCACTTCTTTGTGTTTAAATGAATGTTATTTATAAAAAAAATGGTACACGTATTTATAATGAAATAGTTCCTTTCTTAATTATTATGGTAAAGAAAGAAAGTTTCTCAAAACAAATTCATCGATACTTCTTTTGCCGATGTTCTTTTAACACAACATATTTCCTAGACACAGTCTTTTGATGTTTTTAGACGCATTCCTGAGACACACTCTCAGTCTTGCTTATAATATCTAAAAGGATACATGGCTGTACCACGGAATACTAATGGATCTGGCAAAGAGGCAAATTTATATGATCGGGTGTTCTCTGCATCGCAATATGAAGAAAATTGAGAAAATGGGAAAATACAGTGACTTCCTCTATGGGTTGTGCCATTTGTAATCGGGGTATGTAACGAAGTTAATTATAGCGACGAATCTATAATTCAATGAAAAAACAACAAAATATATCCGGAAAAAAATATATATATATCATGCGAACAATGTTTTTTAAAATAATTTTCTCGTATATCAAAAATTAGGATAGAAAACGATAAAGTTTATATTTAAGTATACTATGCATACAAATATATATATATACACGCATAAGAAAATAAGGAATATTTCGTAATAAAAAAAGAAAATATTGTAGAATCAATAAGATGTAGTTGTACTCTCTTGGCACCATGTTAGAAATTATTAGGCAAATAAAAGAAGTTTTTTTTTTAAAATAAGAATTTCTAAATTAAAGATTACTCATTTAAAAATATCAAGAAATTTGATATACCAAAAATGATGAATATATATACAACCGAATGATAAAAATATATGTAACAGTATCATCATTTAATTGATATTATAAGATAGCGATTAGCCACTGTTCCATCGAGTTAGGGATGACAAGGGGTATTGGAAGAAAAGATATGCGAACTTCTTCAATTAATGTAATAACAAGTTTCTAAAGAATAACCGTTTGAGTCCCAAGCAGCATGATTTTGTTGTTCAGATATCTTGTCAAAAAGTGCTACATTATTAAAACACAATGATACATTGTTGCCCTACATGGCATTTGTTGACACGATTTTTTTCTGAAGATCCTTGAGACTTAAACGGATAATTGACAAATATTTGTTGCATAAGTTAAATAGATTTGATAACTATGTCGAATAAAGGATAATGGTAAGAATAGTATCAGTGTGTAGGAAGTAGAGATATATATATTTTAATATTCTTATCTTGCTTCGTGTTTTTAATTACGTGGTAGAATCTATGATTTATAAAAGATAATCTTTTTTTTAGTAGTATTAGATTTTATTTTAAGTATTACGCATGATTCAATTTGTTACAGATTTCAAAGTCTTACAATTTTATAATTATTTTTAAGTTTCGTATAATTTATTATATATTTTTATCAGGGAATTATTTGATATTTTTATCTATTCTCCTATACTTTTAATTTGTAGAAATATATGTTATCATTAGATTTAGCCTTTTATATATATATCCGTAGAAGTTAATGGAATTTATAAAACTATATATACATAATGTTTATATAGAAAAGATAGATAAATTAGTACATGCTTTATTGTTTCATATTATATATCACATTACTAATAATAATTCATTTTAGTATGTCATTGATTTTCCTTACATATTTTGTAACCACACAACAACAATGAAATTAATATAATTGCATGTGTATTATTAATATTATTATAGACATTATATACATTTCCTTTTTTGATATCATTAGATTGGCCGTCAATAATGGGAACTACCTTAATAATGTTTTGGGAATTAAAGATCTCATTCACAAACAAAAAATTGCTGTTAAAGCAATGGACGTTGTACTTTTTGGTCCTCCAAAAGGTAATATTATTATTAAATAGTTAAATATATATATTAAAATAAATATTAATTATATTTTATTTCTTCTCGATAATGACGTCAACAGATACCGGACATGGAATTAAAGATTTAATACTGGTTACATTATTATTTGGAGCACTTATTGGATGCTGGTATGTATATCAACAAAAAAAAAGTTCACAGAAACACTTGCAGAGAATGATGAAAGATATGGAAAGCTTACACAAAGCAGAACTTGCATTGGAAAATCTACAAGTAAACATTAACGTAATAACAATAATATATTCATATTCTAAAAATGATTTTTCTAATACTATTGTAATGCTTGTAGAAAGAATTAGAACAAGCAAGAATGGAACAAGAGTCTGCGGCTACTGAAAAAAAGAATTTAGAAAAACGTTTACAAGATGGTTCTTTAGGATTACATACTTCTTATTCGGATGTTGAAGTATCTCAATTAAAAGCAGAAATAGAAGTTAATATAACAATAAATTTTAATCTATAAATGTTTTAATATATTAAATTTTCAATTTTTTTATATCGCAATGTTAATTTGCAGATGTTGAAATTAGAATTACAAAGAGCAGAAGGTGAACTCGAAGATAGATGTTGGTCACCACCTGCCGGGCTTCAACATTGGCTACAATTGACTCACGAAATTGAAAATAAAGCATATACAAAGAAAAAAATATCGGCGGAGAAACAATTGCAACAAGCGCGAGAAGCAGTAAGTCGATTATTAAATATCTTTCTTAAGTCAATTATACGTAGATAATATATATTATAATTATTGTATGATAGTGCGAAAAATTACGAAAAAAACGATCGAGTTTAGTTGGAGCATTTGTTTCCACTCATGGGAAATCCATCGACGAAGTTGATAAAAGTATAGTCGAAGCGAGGACAGCGTTAAACGAAGTTACTGTTGAGTTGCAAGAACGTGTTCACCGTTGGAAACAAATTGAACTTTTGTGTGGCTTCAACATAATTAATAACAATGGTTTGAATTATTTAGAAACTATGTTGTACAGAGGAGCATCCAATGGTCGAGGTTTTGGATTAAGAGGTATTTAATGGGCAATATATGTTATACGTATATTTTTTATCTAAAAATTGTTATTCTTATTTTATATTAATTATTACTTCTTATTTATAGGTCGACTCAGTAGTCAAGATGACTTAGATGACGAAACAAGTTCAATATATACAACATCGACCCCCGGTGCTGCAGGTAAGATAGACATGGAGATGCATGAAAACTTAGACTGATTAATTTTGATGCAACATGCAGATACTTACGTATATATATTGCGTATTGTAGAAATCATATTTTAATCATTTTGGAGAATATAAATACTGTTAGTATTGAAATTATTCAAGTTATCCAAATGTTTACTCTCCTACCATTTATCATATTATCTGTTTAATTCTTGTACTATACATTTTATTTATTAATGTATAGGTATACATATATATAAATATATATTACACATATATATAAATATAAATATATATGTATATATAAATGTAAAATGTATATAATATATATATATATACACACCATTTTTATAAAATACAATTACTGTATGGATAAATTAAATGGACTGTTGATATATATAATACCTCTTTACTATAAAATAGATTACTAAAATTGACGATACTAAAGAACTTGCGTTATTTACAGTTTCCTTTTGTTTTGACATTGTGTTATTTTGATTAATTAGATTTTAATGAGTTATGCCATATGGCATTGTTATTCACAGGTATGTTGGAGAACATAAATTGGAAGGAATCATCTATACCACCTGACTCGTCTAGCGGTGAAACAGGTAAGGATACTCCGCCCGAAGTCGTTCATTTTACGGTTGGTGACGGCAATGAAGAAAGTGCTATGGTACCATCGATTAAAGAGAAGACCGGTATGACTCGATCATATAGCCAAGAAACCAACATGGCCATAGTTGACGATAAAACAACTTCATCATTCCTATCAAAGACTTCATATTCGGAAAACTCATTAGATATGTCTGAGAAATCGGGCTATCGTGCTCTCTTAGCGAAAAGGCCACTCAAAGAACTACCCACTGTGATGTCGATGGATGATGAAACGCTATCGACAGATTCCAATTCAACTGCTGACAATGAAGAAGTAAAACGCCGACGCAGGAAACTTCATTTTCCGGCATTCAGGAAGAATAAAACTAAAATTACGTGATGTTCAATAGTCCCAGAATTAAATATGTTAAAAATTCATTCAAGACATATCCCAGACATGCACTTACAAATTATAATTAGGTAATATATTGTGTATGTGCCTATCTTAGGAATAGTTTCGCGTGCGGTGTATGTAGTGGCCTTACCGGCAGGGGTGTCCATGATGTTTGAACTCCTTCAGTGAGCGATGCCTTTTTTTTTAAATAAGCGTACGTGATATGGTCTGTATATCGTAATTGAAAAAAAAAAAGAAAAACAAACAAAAATATGATAAATATATTTACGGAGAGTCAAACATACTACTGTCAACTTAATAATATTTCTATCAATGCATCGCCAATTGAATTTTTCCAACAGACCAAAAAGCAAAGCAGCCTGATTGGCAGCCCTTTTTATTTGCTTGATTATTCCATTTGAAAGTGTGTATAGTTGTGATTAGCAGAAATGGAGTCCAGCCAAGATGTGTAAGGTGCGATTATCCCTTGGCCTATTATTGTCTACCAGGCATTCGTTAATTTCATTTTGTCATATTATTTAGTAATTCGGATAATCTACGAGCATGGACTTATTTTTTTTTTCCATAAAAAGAATCCATTTCAAGTGGTCAGAATATACATAACATTATTACAAGATCACCCTACATTGCGCTATTATTTAAATATCTAACATTGTTACTTAAAACGTTTGGTATTCCTCTTATCCCATTCACCAAGCGTTTTTTGTACCTATACAATTATTTTACATACCACTGTGCAAAATATTTAATATCTGATCAAAATAGTTTTTTTTACATAAAAGGATATTACGATTCAGAATGACAATATATGTATTATTTTTGAAAGAGAGGTTTTTTCCAATAAATTTCAATTCAAATTTTTATGAGATGATAAAAATAATAGTAATAATAATAATAATGCAGAATATTTAAATAATTATAAATAGGGTATTTCTTTTTACAATGACACTATCGTTCCTAATGTGATCTGTTGTTATTCTCTCTCTCTCTCTCTCTCTCTCTCTCCACTTCTCCCTCTTTCTCTCTGTCTCTTTCTCTCTCTCATATACAAGTATTTTTTATACAATGATTTTAGAAATTATTAATGTATCAGTTAGAATACAGGTATTTAAAATTAAGGAAAAAAAAACATGAACGAATATTTTCGTTCAGATATGAATATTTAACAAAATTTCTCTTCCATAAGATAATTTGATTTTAACTTGAAAACGTTACTTACATGAAAATATTTGAGGTGTAACATCCTTATTCCGTTTTTAGCAGCTGTAATGTATTTAATGTTATGTGTTACCCTGTTTACTCTTAACTTCGTGTTATATTTCCTCGTTTTAAAATAAATTATTAGTAATAGCAATCAAAATTCATAGAGATTACTTATTAGGTTAAACCCATTTTTAAATGATAATCAATATACATCAAACGGAAATACAATAGAATATCAATAATATTTAGAGTAAACAGAATGAAAATAGTTACTAAAATTCAATAACAATTCTATAGGAGATAAATTATTCATTACATAATTCATCATTTTTATAATTAACAATTTAATTTATTTAATGCACTGCAATAATCAGTACTTCTCAAAATATTCGTATCATCTTTGTCGTTTGATTTTCGCGCTTTTGTAAATCTCAATGTCGGCAGCAGCAGCGTCGACTGCATCAGTCAGCATTTACTTAATTTTTTAATTTCTCGTATTCTGATTAAACTCGACGTACATTTCAATTTAAAGTATGGTTGCTGGATAAATTAATTATTAAATAATTAATATTAAAATAATTTCTAAGTATAATAATTGACATTTCAATTAAAAGTGTATTAAAGTGTTAATTTAAGTGAAATTGTAGGTTAAACAGTGTGGAAGAGAGGTTAGCTATTGTAATAACAATCATGGTTGACATGTATTCCACAGAAACAGACCTAACCAAATTTTCTCATAATATATACAAAAATAATCCTTTACTATTTAAAAGTTATGTAGGAAAAGAAGTCAAAATTACTGCTGATAATGGAAGCCTATATACTGGTATTGTATATACTGTAGATCCAGTTTCAGAAAGGTAAAACGATTAATGTATTTTTCATTTTTCACCCTATATTTATATTTATTTTTTAATAAAACTTTGTGTAGCAGTAGTAGTATCAGTAGTGTTGTAGTGGTTGTTGTTGTTTCTGTTGCTGTTCATACATAATACATTTTTAATTGTATACTAAATAGTAACCGATGAAATCTTTTCATTGTAAACATTCTTTTGTAGCGTAGTACTTATACAAACCAAAGAAGACAATAATCAAAATTTACAACTAGTATTTGGACATGCGATAAAGAATATTGAATTAACAAGTACACAAGTGGAAACACCTTTATCCGAGTTATTCCAATTTTCAAACAATCGACTGTCGTCGTCGGATATTAAAAAAAGAAAAAATATCGTTAAAGAATATTTATTAAAATCTAGATTTCCAGTTGTTGATACTGATGATATTTTATACATTGAAGACAGTGTTTCCATAAAACCACCATATGATGCAGAACATTGTGTATCCACTAACGTTATTGTATTAAATAGAATACAAGATATTCTTCGCAGTATTAAAGAATAAAATGTTTGTTTTTAAAATATGTTTGTGTGTATATAGTGAATTTTCTATATATATATTATAATATTTAAATAACTATTAGAATAAATTATTATGTTAGCTTTGATATACTTCACTTATTAAAAAAAAAAATTTACAGTTTATATATATATATATAAGGAAAACAAAAGAAAACATATTCATATATTTTTATGTAATCTTTAAAAATGATATTGTCTCAATTATATATTAAATTAAAGAAATCAAAACACTCATATCATTATGGCAACATTATATTAGGTTGTCAAGTATGAAATGGAACAAGTTTCAATTTAATTGTGCATTTTTTGCTCCATTAATAATAAAAGGTACATAACAAAATCACAATATTCAAGATATCTGTATAATAGAATATATACAGCGGATGATTGGTTAATGAACAGTTTGGACTATGAACAATTCGGATAGCAAACACCTTACAGAACAAATGCAAGAAGTGTTGTTGCATTTAAGATTTAAAGAACTGCATTTTGTTGCCAAACATCGTTTTTGAATGAATTATATTCATTAACCGATCACCCATTGTAATCCACAAACAAATATCAATAAAGATAAAAAATGAATTACATAGTCTTCTTAAAGTTATAGTTAATGAATATATTTTTTGCAAAAAACAATATATTGATATGAATCATTCTAATTTTAATTCTTGTTAATATAATTACATGCGAATCAAATTTCATTATCAATTTGACTAAAATAATTGATTTACTATAATACTTAAGTTTTAGATAAAAATATTTAAAATCTATAATATATAATAAGTTTTAAGCTATATTATAAAATATTCAAGTATAAAAAAAAAAGTTATTTATGAAATTTATACAAAATTTGATATCTTTTGCAAATACAATACATCTTCAAATAAAAAAGTAATGATTAAGAAAATTCTATTGAAAGTATAAATCGTTAAATATAATTTTATAGTCTTGTAAATAATATTTTTCAATCTATTTCGTAAGTTAAATTAAAAATTGTGTGCATTTTAGAAATCATTAAAAATATGCATGTATAACAGGACTTTCTCATAATGTGGCTAACGATCTCTAACCTTGTATGACGTTACAGTAATTACAGGAAAAGTAAACAATTCTCTGAATACGTAACGGCCGAAAATTTGTTTAAAACATGTTTAAAACATGTTTAAAAATAAGTTCACGATAATGAATAAGAAGATAGTACTATAGAGTCTATACCAATAATAAGTCATTAAATAAGAAAACTTAACAAGTCCTATTACATAGAATATTTATTAACCACTTGTGCTGGCAAGAAATCCACCAACGCATGTACCAAAACGGTCCAGTCTAACTCGCTGAGAAGCGTCACGCAGTGTTCAATGCCTGAGAAAAATCGGGAGAAGATTTATATTTCCTAAACTAATTTATTTTCGACGTAGAACTTTTAATAGTTTTTTGAACGGAATATAGAGCATCGATTGATAATAAATTTATACAAATATAAATATTAAATTTGTTAATAATCATGCAAAGTGTGGTATCTTTCAAAACAGTCTGGAACATGTAATGGTACAAGGCATTTCTTACACTCTCATATAGTTTTACTTCTTTTTTTGTTTGGTACACACTCTACACCTTCGCTTTGGATTTTTTTTGGCATTTGTTGGTGGAATTTTTCTCGGAAAATGTCCCCATTGTTTTGCCTCTAAACGATCGGGTGTGCTTCCAGCAGACATCGTTCCACGTTTTTTATAATCGGGAATATATTCCCATGTTTGTAATAGTTGCTTTGCCACATCTAATAGAAACTTCGAAAAGGAAAATTTCTTGCTTTTTGCTACAACCATTTTCTTACAGAATAAAACAAGAATTAAAGCATTACGACGTGTGTGGTAAATCTTTACAGCGCAAGTAGTTAAATAAAATATATACAATTTTGTGATCCTATTATTTTTAAATTAATTGGTCAACATCCTTGACAGGTATCGTAGTACTAAATATGATAAATTTTCGTATAATTAAAAATAAATAGTTCATTTTTTCTTATTACTTGAAGTGACAAAAATATAAGACAATTACATAGAAAATAAAACGATAAGGATATTTTTATCACAATAATTATTTATAATTCTTTTCTTTTTAGACAGAATAGCAAGTTATTCTTACTTTTTATATATTACACATTAGATAAGAAAATAATATAAATAGCTATATTATTTTTTTATCGTACACACAATATTGTGTTGATATATTTATATATTTACTACGATTGTAAATATTAAATTTTATGAGATATTATCTTGAATAATTTTGTTTTACTGTTTCATTAAGACTGGCATCACTGATATACGTAGCTTGGACAATTTTAATTTCCGTGTAAGTAACATTATCATTTGTAAGAATTAATAATGTAAGAATTAGTATATATATTGATAAATGTTGAAAGGAATAGCGATGGTGCTTAAAAAATCTAATTACGTGTTAGACAAAAAATGATTGAATGCTAAGATTAGAAAATTCACTTGTGAAATACATAAATTTGTAAGCTTTCTTAACTCGATTTTAAATTTCTTAATTATTTAAATGGATTACGTATAGTTTTGAATTAAAAATAATGCTTTTCAAAACTAATGCATTTTAATTGTATAGCAATCTAAATTATTTAATACTTATATTTTCAATTGTTGTTATCATATGAATCTACATAAGATACATTGTGATTTAAAAAAAAAAAAGCTTTTAGAAATATCCTAAAATTTTGGAAAAAAGACAGAAAAAGAAAATGAATTAATTAAAGATTTACTAAGCTATGAGGTAGGTCATTCCAATTCATTATCAGAATAATACTCTATAGGATTTGGATCACGAGGTTTGCGCGAATACCTGAGTCCTAATTTATCAGCTAGTTTTTCAACGTGTAATAACACCTAAAAAATATACGAACAATAAAAATATTAAATATATAACACGTTGATAAAAACAAAAACAAATGTATATCATCGATAATTATTACTTACATAATCTAAATGTTCCTTTGTATGCGCAGCAGAAAGACAAAAACGTATTCTACCTTTCATTAAAGGTGTAGCAGGAAATCCAACGCCGACCGTTGCTACATTATATTTTGTAAAACCGCGTACTGTCGTCCTGGTACATCATAAATATTTTTCATCTGAATTTGGATTGTTTCTTTTTTTTTTAAATGTGACATAAAAATTATTAAAACACGTACCAAATTTTAGAAAATAAATAAACTAGCATCGGTGCTATCGGCGAATCTTCGTTTCCATAAATAATAACTCCAATTTGATTTAGCCTACGTCTAAAATATCTGATATTCCTTGCCAATTGTTTGAGACGTTTCTTTCCTGCATCAGTTCCGTCCTCGCCTGAGATGATTCTCATAGATGAAATAATTTGTTGCGCAATTGGTGGCGACATGGCAGTTGCATAAGTATGAGCTTGACTATGTACCCGTAAATAATTTATTAAAGTCTATAAAAAAAAATATATATATATATATAATCTTATTGTAAATGATAAATAGAATAAAGCGGAAAATGAAAATCATTTATTATTAAATCATACTTTTGTTCCAGCTATGTATCCTCCAGCAGATCCAAAACTTTTCGTAAATGTTCCCATAAGTATATCAACCTGACGAGGATCTATACCATAATAATCACAAACTCCTCGGCCACGTTTTCCTATCGCCCCGATACTATGAGCCTCGTCCACGTAAAGATAAGCCTATAAAATTTCATAATAATAATGAGTCATAGATAAATATTTGTAATTGTAATCTTCTTTTATTTTATTCATCATTAATTCTAAATTTAATTTTTATTATCCTACTCTTCCTGTATAAAAAGTTAAAAATATAATAATAATAACAACGAGCAATTGCCAAATAATTTAGAAAAGTTACTTTTAACGTATGTCACTAATTATTTAATAATTATAGGATAACGAAATATATCATTATAACTAATTGTTAATATTATCAGACTTTTCGAGATTGTGAATTTTTGACATAAATTCTGTATTCAACAATTATACCAACTTTGTACTTTTTTTTCAGTTCCAAAATTTCAGGAAGGTGTACTATCGATCCCTCCATCGAATAAATGCCTTCTACCACTATAATTATTTTCTTCCATGGTTTACCGCTTTTAGGTTGACCGTAAACTATTGCTTTCTTTAAAATTTCTTCCAAATGTTTTACATCTGCAATAAGATAGACATATGTGTACTTTAGCCTTAATTTAATTATCATTTGTAAAATAATATCTACTTACTGTTATGTTTGAATACACGTGCCGTAGCTCCTGACAATCTTAATCCAAGTATAAGCGATGCATGATTTTTCTCATCGCTTATAACCAAACAGTCTTTGGTAATAAGAGATGGTAAATTTAATGCGTTTGTAGCAAATCCCATTCCAAATACTATGGCATCTTCAACTCCCAAAAACCTAGCTGTCACTTTTTCCAATTCTTCATGGATAGGTGCATTTCCTAATGGACGAAGAATCTTTTAATTAAAATTTAATTTAAATCTACTAATTAATTATGTTTTTCTTATCTCTACATAGCTTTAAATATATATTTTTACCTAATTCAAGACGAGTACTACAACTCGTACAACCTAATTTTTGTAGAACCTCAATACTTTGATCTATGCATACTCCACTTGATTCTGCAAAGCCTAAATAATTGTAAGATCCTAAATTTATACACATTCTCTCAGATCCAGTAAACCTGTTGATACGTTATGATTCATTAATATTAATTATTAACAAGGGACTAAATTTATTTGCAGTCTCTTACTGGAAGGTCCAACCATGATCACGAGTGACACGATCTTTTAATATAACCATTGCACCAGGAACAGAACTTATTGGTCTATTCCAACAATCCTTTACTCTTCTGTAGACGTATAGAAGATAAAATTTTTCAAAACGTTTATACAGCGGTGCGTAACCCTAAGAAATTAATAATATATATATATATATATATATATATATATTAAATCTTATTGTTTTTTTTTGTTTTGATTGATCTATCGTATCATCTTACCTTTCGATTTTGTTCTTGAGCTACTTTTGGTGTAAAAAATAATTCATTCACGAAACCTAAAATCATAAGAATGTAAAAACCAAGGTACGTTACTGCCGTAGTTAGAAGTGAAACCTCCTCAAAAGATTCTTTCGAGAGTGAACTTTTTTTTATATCATTTTTATGATTCTTGGTACACTGAAACATACATAGAGATTTTCATTTTTATATTTATTATCATTTTTTTTAAAGCTTTTTATAAAAGTAGAGAAATGAACTAATTCTGTATTATATAATAATAAAATAGCTAAGTGTAAGTTCTTATCAAATTTTAGTGAATATCTACAAATAAAGATATATAATTTATTATAAATTTGTATAGAGCTAAATAAATGCTAAATAACACATCGTAAGGTAAGATTTTTTAAAAGAAAATATTCATCAAATATTAATTTTTTTCATTTAGAAGACAGTATCGATGTTACTTCCGACAAGTGACGATTAACTTTTATCTTCTTATGATGAAAGTATTATAAAATGCGCGATAATATTTGATAACAATTGAGAAGTTATATATATATATATATTTTATACATGTATATAAAAAAGAAAATGTTCACGTGTTCACATCAATAATGTAATATTAATATGTAACCCTTTTTTTTGCTGAACAATCCTTATAAAAAAAGAAAAAAAAATTAATTTGTTTTTCTAATCTTATGTTAATCAAACCTTTCGATTAATATTATTCTACAACTTGAAGAGATGTTTTTAAATATAGAATAATAAATCTAAAAACGTTGCCTCTACAATGAATACAGTGATGGTAAAAAATAAAGAATTTTATGAATGAAACGTTTTTAACAATGAAAAAAAAAAAAGAAAGAAAAAAACAAAAGAAAAAGAACAATAACAGAAAAATGGCAATGAAAATAAAATACTTTGTCGTTAAAGGAAGTAATTAAATATAAAATATTTTATGTAATCATGTAATTATGATAAAATTTTGGATAATAATGTAACAATATAGTGATATGAAAACTAAGGTCGATGAGAAAATTCAATTATAGAGAAAATATAATTGAGGAAAAAAAATTTTGTTTAATAACGAAAAATTCATATAAATATATATAGTGAAAACAAGCGAGTAATTAGATATATTAGATTACAAAAAAAATCGTGCAATCGTGATAGAAAGGAAAATGATAAAGTAAGTGTCGCATAATCGGACATGTGACACAGAGGGCTAACTAGATACACTACTACTTACTCGTGCATGACCGTTGCTCTGCAATACAGTATAACCGTTACTTTTGCCATTTATCAACGACTCATCGTATGAGGTTAAACTGTTCTTCATCTGATCACTATCATCCTTATTCTCATCCCACGTCGTTCTAACAATTGGATCAATGTCTGTGGGTATATAAGATCTCGTCTTCCTCGACGTTGCCATGACTTTTTTCCTCAATTTCTAATCAAATAATTATATAAATAGAATACGGATACACGTATCGCAAGAAACAGAGAAAAAGTGGTAAAGTACAAACATTAAGAAATAATGGTCGTAAATAAGAGAAAGAGAAAGAGTTGAACAAAGTTGCGAGAGAGAAAAAAAAATGGAACACGTGGGACTTTGAAAATGAAAATAAATGAATTATTACCTTTTTAGAAAATAATGATTTCTTATTAAGGAAAATAAGTGTTAAACTGCGTCACGTACGACATACAGTTAGAGAAGAACAGTATGCCTGTATGAGACCGACCGGTTAACGTCGCGCGTATCAAAGCCCGCTATGCGCTTCTCAGCAACCAAGGCAACAAACGTGTTTTCCTCTTTACGCGCATGCGCAATGTGCCCGGCGTTTTTACTTTCTCTCTCTCTCTTTCTTTCCCTCTTTCGTTTTGCCGTATATTCCTCTCTCTCTCTTTCTCCGATTTATATCCCCCGATTGCGCGCAATCGAGCACATTTTTAATTAACCCTAAATATTCAAAACTCCATGACACGATAATAATAATATTGATCAATGAATAATTTACAAACAAATATGACCCAAATTTTATATTTTTTCAATTTTATTTCTTTATTTATTTATATTTAATTAATCAATTATTTATTTATCTGGATGTACATAGATTTAAAGAAGCGTTTATTAAATCTATATTTTTTTTGAAATTACGGACTAAATATTAAATTCTAGTGAATTGTAAAATTCACAAATTTTTTATGTTATTATCGAAAAAAGAAAACCGCTATGAAATTAGACGTAAATTCTGCCAATATGTCAATGATAAGAGAACTGTACTCAAGTATCTTGGATTATATATGTGTGCGTGTGTATATTATTAGTAAGTTCTGCCCGCACCTATCTTTTTCAATGTCAGAAACGAATTTGGATATTTTGTTATCCTTTTCTTTATTCCTCGTTTCTCCCAGGGGTTCTTAAGCTTTTCTATTGAAAAACCTACTTTTTTACTGATCAAATATTTTCGCGACCCTGGTTATAAATTTGATAACATATTCTCTTTTACTTTCCTAAATTTACAGATATATTATATGCGTAGTGTTGATAAATCATTTTTGAATTAATTTTTGGTCGTTGCAGATGCAGGAAGTTTTTACTTTTGTTCAAATTTCTACGATCCTATATAGAGTTGCGAATTACGTTTGAGAAGCTCTGATTTAGCCCTTTTATATCTCAGTGGTTCTCAATTTTGTTTATAACAATAATTTTCATTACACATCACGTATAAAATTATTATTTATTTATTTATTTTTATATTGCAATCGTTTTGATGTAATTTACATTACTTTAAATATACATTTATTTTATTTTGGTATTTATTTACTATATATTACAAATATTTTACTAAGCGAAATTAGATTAAGATATCGTAGTATAACATTATATTGTTTCTTTATCGATAACAGTTTTCTAGTTATTAGATTCTTAGAATGATTCATCAACATCAGAAATTCCTTGTACGATGAGTACAAGTGCACTTTTCTTACGTGTATATATCTATATATATATACACGTAATATCTATATATAAGGATATTTCTACATAAGGATATATGATGGTTGAATGAATATCGTTATAAAATGACTTTTTTTTGCTCGATTTCTAGTTTTGGAATTAAATTAGATTTACCGTTAAATAAGAAAAATTACATTCTATTTTTTATGAAAAATATCTTTTTCAAATATTAAAAATATATATTTATAAATAAAATCATTATATTATAACATTCGTTAATAAAAAAATAATTTAATACATTAATTTCAATAGTACCATAAATTCATTATCCTAAAAATAAAGATTTGTATAATAAAATTGTATTCTTTATTTGTTTATGTATAAATAATCTTTATAATATTATATTATTAATTAAAGAATATTTTATGCATATATAGATAAGTAAATATATAAAAATACATGTATATATAAATATAATATTAAAATTTAATTGTCATAATGACAAAAATGCGTATGACGTGTTTGTATTGCGCGCGCATTAACTCGACATTCGAGTTGGTTTGTAAGAACGCTCGCGATTAGTTGAACGAGCCGGCACATCAGTAACGTAGCAAGAAAGAGTGAAAGGCAGGGAGCGCGCTGGACCATTGCGAAATGTAAGTCTAACACGAACAATAAACAGAAAATATGAAAAAAAGGTCTAAGAAAATTCCTCTAAAAAAAAAAAATAAGAAAAAAAAAACATAATGGAAAATAAAATTTTAAAGAAAAAATAAAGAAAATGAAGAGAAATTTAAAAATATTTACAATTCGTTGATAGAAACGTCAGCTTTCGGTGGTCTTATTATAGATTTCCCCCTCTCTCCTCTCTCTCTTTCTCACCCCGTCTTTCTCTCTCTCGTTCTATCCTTCAGTATACGCACAGTTTTCTCCCACTCATCTTTTATCTTTGTCTCTCTCGAGAGAGAGAGAGTTATCCCTACTACCGTGCACTTGACGTATTCTCGTTCTCCGGCTGTCACTTTGACGTTTTCTAGTGCAAGGAAAGAGCGCGTGTAAAAAGCCGATAAAAATATATCCGGTGTGTGAGCCGTTTCATTCTACCAAAACTATTTTCTCGTTCTGAGCCGGCGAGTTTCCAAATACATGCACGTTCAACTACATACATACACATATACATAGATATTTGCTTGTAATAAAAGGTTAGGAATTCGGATAGTTAACCGGAAGAGAACGGTGATTGGATAAAGAGAGAGGGAGACAGATTAAAAGAGAGAGAAAGATAGGGAAAGAAGAAAGTCATTGAAGAAGAAACTTCGTGTACATAACCATAAATCAGAGAAACAAAGAGATAATTAAAAATATAACTTATATACAGATATACACACATATATATATATATGTATTAGATTGAAGGATAAGCAGTTCGCACGTGTGTCTTTTTCGAGAAAAGGATAGATACAATAAAAACGATCGTCGGCAGCAGCGCCGTCGGCGTTTATCGTCGGCGCGACGTCGGTGAGAAGGAGCGCGAAGGAATCGAGGATACGCATTCGTGATTATCTTCTCGTTACGAATACATCGAGGATATCAATTTAATTTATAATTAATCAAAGAGGGGTAAAGGGGATATTAAGAAAAGGTCGAGGTTACTACGCTCCTGAAAATTAAAATCGAAGAAGAAGAAGAAGAAGAACGAGGAATACAAGTTCGGTGCTGGTCTACTGTACGTTTTTGACGCATCGTACACGGAACAGGATACGACAGGACCTGGGCTAACAATTGCATATATATAATACATAATAGTTATATATTCCCCCTTGCTAAGGTATCAAAGATAGAGAATAATTGTAAAGAAAATTGAATAATAATAAAAGGAAGAAGTAGAAGAAGAAGAAGAGGAGGAGGAGAAGAAGAAGAAGAAGAAGAAGTAGTAAAAGAAGAAGAAGAAGATGTCGATAACGTCAGAGGAGAGTCAAATAAAAACGGTTATGGAAGAACCCAAGAAGGATACCGATTTAAAAATCGAGGATATAGTTGAGATGATTAAACGGGAGCACGATTCCACCGACGATTTCGAACGGGTCGAGCCTGAGAATTTGCTCGGGGAGTTGGGTAACAAAAAGAAGGATAATAATGATGAAAATCCAGATGGTGATTCTAAAGAGGTAAAGGGAGAGGAAAAAAAGAAGGAGGAGGAGAAAGAGAAGGAGAAGGAAGAGAAGGAGAAAGGTGAGAAAAAGGAAGGTGGGGGATCGGTTGAAGAAGAAAAAGCTAAGTCCGAGAGACAACAATCATCAGTTTTGGAACCGCCACGTGTGCAAGAAGATCCTTTGGCAGTAGACATGGATCCAAAAGTTCAAATGGAGTATGAACAGTTACCAAGTTGTACAATACCTAAACGTACCTTCATAAACGAACAGGAGGAACCAGAGGTGCAGAAAGAGGAGGAGCTGGGGAAGAGGGAGGAGTTGGGGGAGGAGGAAAAGGCTTTACCCGCCACCCCGCCACCTTCCGCTGATATCGAGAAATACGATTCCATGGCGGATCCGTTTCAACGGCCGACAGGTAGGACAACTTCCGCGGAAGGGTTCAACCCCAAGGCTGCCACTGTCGCTTTCGTGGAAATTGAACGTTCCGCATCGGCGGCACCACCACCCCAGAATTTATCAACAAACATCACTGATAATAACCTACTCCTTGATTTTTCTGATAACACCGTAACTACTACAACCAATATCAACAAAGACGTATTAATTTCTTCTAATATTGCTCCTACTGTGTCCGATCAAACGAAAATGAATGGCGATCAGAGCACTAACCCTACCAAGAAAGATATGCCGGAAAAAGAAAATTTAAGTTCCTTCGAACCACTCGATTCTGATTCTGTCCATTCATTAAATACCACCTCATCCGTACCTCCAAACAAACCAAACGAGGAAAATACTGATATCGTTTCGAGTAGTATTGAAAATTTTTCGAAAGAATTCACCGATGACAATGTCACGAGGAACGATAAATTTTCGTTAGATTATTTGGTCTTTAAAGATACAAATGAGACCGTTTCGACGAACTCAGATAAGGTCAGAGACCTTTTCAAAGATATTACAGATCCAATCCAAACCACAACCACAAAAATTACAACGATCAAGAGGACAGATCAAATGGATGATAAACCACTTAATTCAACTACAAAATCCGAATCCAAAACTGCTTCTAGTATATCAAAATTGTCTACCCAGGATGATGGACAGAAAGATGCAAGGTACAATATTGATAAACCCAAAGACAGGATTCAGGAGATTGAAATAGCACCAAAGGAGATCTTCAGGGACATGGGACTTGGTGAGTTACAGACATATACATTTTTGCATAACTATACCATCGCGTCATTATCGTTTAAAATCGATATATTTATTCGCTGGATTGCATCATCACCGAATATAAAAGATTTATCTTCGTGACACGTGCCATTCGTATATAAATCTGATCTACTAGGAATCAAATTTTGTTTTCTTTATTTCGAACGATAAATCATTTTAACAGCGTATCATTATATCGGATTGAAATATTAAAAGAGACAAAGAAATAATATTCATAAATTGTTATCATTATCTAAGTTTACATATCATTAATACTCGACTGATAATGTTTGACATTTTCATTAACAAGGATAGATAAAAATATTTGATATATCAAACAAAATTCTTATATTATAAAGTTAAATCTCTATTTGTGAATTGCGAAATATTTTGTCATGGTTGGACGATGATGATGAGTCACATTTCAAGGAGGTTAAAATAAACTTAAAGGTTGATTCATAAACGAACGATAATGCGCCGAAGCATGTATACACGTTCATGCAGAGTTGGTTTCCGACCAGTCTTGGCTGACAAGGAGTAAAGAAGGAGGAGTAGGAGGAAGAGGAGGAGGAGGAGGAGGAGGAACAACTATGTTATTTCTTTCACGTTCCTTGTAACGAAAGGATATATTAGTATGGGGGAATGGGTAAAGGAAGGTATTATAGTCATGTGACAAATATCTAAAAATAAACGATTAGCTGTCGTGGATAGAAAAAGAGTAAACCATTCAATCTTAGTATTGAGATGTTCGTTTAACACTTTAACACTTCCTTTCTTTTGTATAACAATTGTTAATTGACTTAATTTACTAGAAAAAGTATTTCCTTTCAGAAGTCTTAGCATAATAATAGAAGGATAATACGAAAAAGAATTATTTTTCATAGAATATACACACGGTTAAGTAAGTGTGCGAAATTCTTCCCTCTTATGGTCCGATGATATGAATAATTATTACCGTTACGTGTATACATGCTAATCGCTCCAAATGCTCATTGACCGGGCTATTCCTATAGCTTGCTCTCGTCATAATTTAATTATATTCTTGCGATTAGACTTCGAAGAGAGATGGAAAAGATTGAGAAATAATTAACTGATAGATTTCTTTCAACGTTTCTTTTTTTTATTAATAATAACTCGCAGTAATAAATTATAGATTTGGATCATCAGAAGCACGAACCTTAAGTATTATTAAGAATTATATACACTTTTTTTTAGACTTCATTAAATTAATTTTCTATTTTTTTTTCTTTTTTATATATTATAAAAAAGTTTCTAGAGACTCGTGTAAATGTTTTTTTTTTTAACGATCACTCGTAATCGAACACTGTAGGAATATAAAAAGTGTGAATTATATACGTTTGATTAATTGATATTGAAACGATCGTTATTTTTTTTTTTTGCGGATTTGCATATGCGGTCAAGATACTTTAAATTACATCTATTTAGATACGCCTATATTTCTCACATATATTATTTCTTATAATAATAATTATTAGTTTTAAAGAGATAATATGAGAGAGAGAGAGAGTACATAATGATAGCCTTTGGTGTAACTTAAATCGTCTTAGTAAGTATTGATTACTACAGTTTATTGATCCGAACTCTCTCTCTCTCTCTCTCTCTCTCTCTTTTACTGCAGTACTCAATATGTGACACACCTTTGTCCATACTGTTTCGTATTATATTCAGACATAATGACGTAATTCTATTTAATAAAAAAAAAAATATCTGTCAGGGTATAAAATTAAATCGATCAACAAGTATATTATCAGAGTATGGCGTATGAGACGTATCTTTACAAAGGATAAAAGGAAACTAAATAGAAAGTTCAAGCAGTGATGATAATTGTGCAAACTTTTAAAAAAGATCATACATTCTGTTCTTTCTTAGAATCTTTTTACATCGTTATTTTCTTTTTAACATCTATTCGTAAATTGCATGTTTCTTATTTTGCACCTTTTAACGACGCAACTTACTTTCTTAAGTAAACCAATTTTTATATCTATTTTCAATTGTTTATAAATATATTTGTTTATATATAAGTGGAAAAAGTAAATTATTAGTGATACGGTTTCAAGAAAAATAGATTTAATATTACAGTAAACCCCCCTATAACGCGTACTCTTTTAACGCATTTTCATACTACGCGATTTCAGTCCCTCGTATAACGCGTGTTTTCCCCCATATAACGCGAAATTATAATGATTTGAAGTTTGACAGTTAACAGTTCATAGATAACTTCACGTACCTCTGCACATTGTGTCAATTGAGAATACTCCTACAACGCGATTTCCCATTACGCGGAGCGAATCTACCGCGTTATAGGGGGGATTACTGTATATTTGTTTATATATAAGTGGAAAAAGTAAATTATTAGTGATACGGTTTCGAGAAAAATAGATTTAATATTATTTCAATATTGTTTTTTTGTAATTATAATATTTGTAGTAATTATCGTATAATTTACAACATAAATTTGATACACATAAAAATTAGTTTCATCTTATCAACAGTGTAATATCCTGTTGATAATATTGATAATGTTTTTACCGACTGTATATCATTTCCGTAGTCGGTATGGTAGATTTTTATATATAAGATCTTATCTAGCGAGAGAGAGAGAGAGAGAGTGAAAGAGAGAAAGAAGGAATCTTCTTTTTTAAAGTAACTTGAAGGAAACGCGTAATTTAGAATTAATTGTAAGTAAGTAGTACTTATATACGTATTAGAGGAGAATCTTGCCAAAGAATTTCAAGGATTCTTCGTGTTTCTAGTTTATTAATGTCAAACATTTAATGTCGGTCAACGTTGACAGAGGTCTCGGCCATCCTTTTTAAGAGTAACGTCATTTTCCGGGTTCAGTCATGATTCAGTCTGGAAGCTGGAGGAGTGGTGACCTCGGTAGAGAATTTCTTGGCTGGTCTTCTCAAATTTCTTCTAATATTATCGGATTTCAAATATTCATAGTCTCTTAAAAATAATCGTGACAGTGAAAATTCTTGAAGTCTTGCTTGTATCGATTTCCTTTTGTGATATAATAATATCCAAGGATAACAATAATAAAAATTAACCCATTTGCATCATAGCGTAAAATAATTCGCGAATCGTGACAGTCTTTTATAACCGAGAAATCAATTTTTTGTTCCTTTTTTTTTTTTTATAAAAAAATTCAAATGCGTTTTCGTAATTTAACAATACGCATTAATTATTTTCAAAAGTATACATTGTTATAAATTTGTATATTTTTACCCCTTATTATGGATAAATAAACTCTATGAACAATTTGAATTTCATGTACTGAATCTACGACCGATAACGCGCGGTGATACGGGCCAGTCGTTAGTTGAACGTTGCTGATGTTTAAACACGGTATATAAAGTGAGGCCATGATGCAAATGGGTTAATAATAAATTCTGTTCTTTATCAAAAATTTACAGTAGATATTATAAATAATACGTTTATTGTTTCTCAACAACGCGTGTATTGTCAGATAAAAGGTCTAGACTTGTTATTTTTTTTTTTTTTAGAAAGTTAATCCAAGTAAGATCATACTAAATTTATTGAGCGTTAGTTTAGTGCGTGTTTGATATATTGTTCGTGAAAGAAAAAGCATATAGGGTCTTATACAGTCTATTACAGTCCGAGGGTTTGTCTTTGGTTTGCGTGGGCGCCTATATGTCTCCTGCAAATACTCGTTCTAATCCCTCGACCAGTAAAGTATCTTGTTTCTGACCCTTCCTTCCTTCTTCCCTGCTCACTCATTTATTCATAAAGCTCCCTCCGCTTTTGAAATTAGCGCATGCGTTCTTAGCTAACGTTAGGAACAATCGATGAACGATCGAATAAGTATAGAAATATATATCTGGTATCGTGAATTCTTTTTATTCTTTTACAATTTACACAGCACGCGAGGAAATATATTTCGTAAGGAAAAAACTTAAAGATGAACAAATATTTATATTATCGCAAAATTTAAATTTAAAACCCTCATCGATCGGTAGCTTTTTATACGTGATTCATACTAGATTGTAACTTGTTCCGATAAATATGCAAACAACATTTCAATATTTTAAGAATAACATTTATTTGTAGAAATAATTTATTTTTATTTATCTTACATATAATATATGAGATTGAAAATTAATTATATACAAGTTTTTAACGTACGATATTATTTAAAACAATCAGGTAAAAGTACTGTTGTCGTCATGTGAGAGGTGACTTATGACCCCGACAAGGGTTAAATTTGATTCAAAAATTGGCGGTATTAAAGTAGATCCCGTAAATAGTTAGAGATATCGTCACAAGAGGTAATCAAAGCGCTGTAGTCGAAGTTAATATATCGATGCGCGGTGAGAGGCAAGCGTGTAATGTAAAGGTGGAAAAGGAATGGAAAATGTAAGGGAAAGGGGTGATGAAGTTTGTGGCGAGCTAACATGGAAGGATAGAAGAGTAGTATAGGATAGGATAGGAAAGGAAGAGAGATAGAGTGAGAAAGAGAAAAAAGGGTATAGTAGAGTATAGTAGAGTAGAGTAGAGTAGAGTAGAGTAGAGTAGAGTAGAGTAGAGTAGAGTAGAGTAGGGAGTTCCGCAGGAAGAGAAGGGGGATGGATGCAGGGAGGGGTCGGAGCTAAACGCGGGTCGATAACAGCCTTCAGTTCTCGAACGACGCGCGCGACTCCCAAGTTTCATTTTCGACGTATCAAATTCACCGAGCGGAATTTTCATTCAAAAGGCATTTAAAGCCTCGTGTTAAAAGGATTTAATCGAAGAGGAGTTAGTAGAGGGGAGAGGATAACAGAGAACGGTAGGAAGGAAGGAATAAATAAATAAAAAGAAAAAAAGAAAGAAGTTTGGTAAGGGGGGTTCCTCTTTAGGGAGAGATTGGTCAGGGCCGTATCTTTCGTGAGATTAATTGTGTGGAATAAAAAAGGACTCGTTGTTGAGCGACGGCGCGCGTTTCTAGTTTCTTTTTTTTATTATTATTATTTCTGCGCATCTAACGTAGAGAAATTGCGTATCAGGTACACCCAGCAGTCCTCGTCGACGACTGATTCGGCAGGGGGTGTTTTTGGTAGTTCTTTACGGAAAGAAATAAAAGGCATCGGCGCTGTGAAATACAAAGAGAAAGAAAGAAAGAAAGGAAGAGAGAGAGAAAGAGAGAGAGAGATAGATAGACAAGGAAGAAAGGAACGTAGAAACGAACCAAATTGTTCGCAGTGCGGAGCGACACTTGCGTCCTCTCATTCTTTTTTCTCATCTGATTCTTATTATATATATATATATAAATTATACATAAATATCATATATATATATTTAATTATTACTCTCTTTCTTTCTCTCTTTCTCTCTCTCTTTCTTTCTTTCTTTCTTTCTTTTTAACTTTCCTTCCGTAACACCAATTCATCTCGTTTATTCTATCTCTCGTGATACTCGTTTTTTAATCTTTTTGACGTTCACCCCGGACGAATTTAAAGGTTAAGGGAAACGTAATTCGATATACTCCTTTCAACAGTGACGTATACGTTCTCGTGTTATATTTTTGAAATATTTTGTTTTCTTGTATAATTCCCCCCGGTGTTTTGAACAACTATTACTAAACTACTCTACCTATTATTACTATTACACTATTATTACAATTATTATCAGTAACAGCAAGACTCTACTTCTTCGACGTGCAAGTAATCGTTTTCAATCGTCGTCTTTGAGAACTGTGTGTTAATAAAACGCTTTAGACTTTTTTTTCCTTGTGTGTGCGTGCGCGCGCCCTAATAACCAACGTCGATAAAAAGAACAAACGTATAATATATTTAAAATATTTATAAACAAAAAGAATTAAAAAAATGGATTCGGAGACTGTAGCACCGACGTCGTGCCCAATTCCGGAGAAAGAAAATTCCGCGCGGAAGAGCAACGATACCACCAATGCAGTTGTTACCAACGTTAATTCTACTGGCGTACCCTGTTTCTGGAATATTCTTAATCCTAGTAAGATTTTTCCTATAAATCATGCTTATTCTATCAGCACTACATATATTTTTTTTCTCTTTATTTCCTTTTATTTTATTTTCTACGGATTTGATATCTAATTTCTAGTTGTTCATCATAATCATCACCGTCATTGTCATCGTCATCGTCATAATCGTTAACACTGTCATCCATTTTTTTTTTAAATTCTACTTTCTTCGAACAGGGAAAAATGCAACGTGACGTCTAACATTGGAATTTTATCCTTTACAGTTATCTTCTTATTTCGTTATATTTTATTATTATTATTATTATTATTTTCATTCTATTATGCGTCTTTGTGTATGTGCAAAAATTCAAAATACACAAATAATATACGATCAACGCCATTTTTAAAGAGCTCGAAGGCTCTAATACACGATGGAGATAGAAGAAGAGGGTCGGTCGATTCAGCTGCTGCAATTCTGGTCGTTCCTGTTCCTCACGCGTACTTTGACTCGTCCATACTCTTACACATACATTAATAATTTAGTGTATATATATACACATACACATATACGTGTATCGAGGAAAAGGAATATAACACATAGTTTCATATTATATTAGGTTGTCAAGTATAAAATGGAGCAAAAAATGCACATAATTGTATTGAAATTTGCTCCATTTCATACTTGACAAACCTAATACATTTCAAATGTAAATATTTTTTCTAATGTGTTATTTATAGTATTTTCTTCTTCTTCTTTTTCTTCATTTTTTTCTTTTTATGTTTTTCTCGCGCTTAACACCATAATCTTATCGACCTGACATCTATTCGACTCTCTTTCACACCATGAAAATCAATAAGACTTTCTTTTAGAAAACCTTTTTCCTGTTTAGTCAAATACTCTCCTATACACACGCACACACGCACACATATATATAACCACATATACTTATATTATTTTTTATATTTTTATTTTTATTTTATTATTTTTAATTATTATATATTCGTAAATTTATTTTGAATGTTTTTTTTTTTATTCTCCTTGTATTTTTCGATAAAACGTTTTTAATAAAAAGCTTATTTTGCGTAGTTCTACGCTGCTGACCCTGCGCAGTGTAGCTCTTGACTCTCGTAGTTGAGAGAAGTGTCCGGAATCAAAACTGGGTTATCGATCATTATATTAATTCTCGGATTAAAATTATGCGAGCAAAAATTTCCTTATCGATTTCTTCCATATATTTTTTTTTTCTTCTTTTTTCCCTCTTATTTTTGTCTCTCTCCTTGTTTTTTTTTTCTTCTTCTTCTTCTTTTTCTAAATCAATAAGCTCAACCTCTTTTTTTTTCTTTCAAGCATCGATAATTTTTTTTTCTATTTAACAAAATAAACATATTACGTATTTTGTATCAGATATATTTAGAGGGAAAAAGTTATATATACATATATATATATATATTTTGTATGTGGAAATAATTTTAACGACTTACAATTAGAGATTTTCATGTTATTTTCAAAATGGCGTCGCGTAGTCGTAGCAAGGTTCAAGGATCGTTATTCTATTGACTACTTATTGTGTATTTACTTATCTTTATGCGAATACGTATGAATATATCTATATATCCATAAAAGAATAATCTTTTAATTTTTTTTGAATCCTATTATTTTATCATTTACAATTGAAGTTAAAAAAGAATGAATATTAAAAATAACAATCTATCTTTTATCGTCGATAAGACAAATATAATAAATATCTACATAATATCGTTCGAAATTTGTCTTTTTTTTTTTGTTTCTTTTTAAATTAATTTCTTTTTATTATACTGAAAAGAAAAAAAAAAATAAGGAAATATTTCAAATGGTTGAAGAAATGAAACACGATAGTGTAAAATTGAAAAATGATACTCCGCGTTTCTCTCGAACGTATTTAATCTTTTGCGGTAGATTGAAATTGAATTATGTAATAACTCCTCTCCTCACACCACCACTACCACCAGTACCATCAAGCTCCTATCCCTCTTCCGATATTGTAGTAGTATCTCGATGACAAAGGCAAAAATTGTACCTGTACTTTGGTACGAATTAGTAATAGCTTTTCGAATCTTTGTTGCAGTAACCTGTTTATGTGCAGAAATGCGCGTATCTCTTTTGGTGCATGTGTCGAGTGGATGGTTGAATGTATGTGTGTGTACATGAGTGTGGTTATGTCACGATATCACTCTAAGCTGTATTAAGTAGCTTTATCGGTATCTTCATCAAGAACGAGTCACTTAAGATATTCCTGTTGTTCTCTTATATATTATAAAAAAAAAAAAAAATTCTTTTTCTTTTACTTATTTTTTTATTCCTTTGCTTTAATGTTGTTTTTCTTTTTTAATAACTTCTCTTTTACGATGCATACATATATACAGCTATATAAATAACATAGGCTTAAGAATGATTATGTTTCTATTTTTAACTGAACATGATAGAGGCAAAAGATAAAACTACAAATTCGTATAATTCTTATTTGTTTCTTTTTTTTTTTTGTTCCTTTCAAAAAATTTCTTCGTAGAAATATTAGGCTGTCAAGTATGAAATGGAGCAAAAAATGCACACAATTGAATTGAAAATTTGCTACATTTCATACTTGACAAACCTAATATTTAATATTCCCATTTGATATTCAGCAATTTTCTTCAGAACCGAATATATCTAAATTTAACTCGTCAGTCAAAACGCGAATTATTTTCAAGGAACATATATTACAACGAAAGGAAAATTACATTGTTTTGTCTGTTTAGTTTTCTCCTTGTGTGCGTAGAGGACATTAGAGATTCGGAAACCGTAAATTGCTATGCGTTTCGAAATTTGTTGTTAATGCAATTTGTTTTATACAAAATTTGCTTAACAATATCGAAAGTCTTGCAAGAGAGAAAAATCAGTATTATCTGATTAAAAAAAAAAATATATATAAAAAATGATCAAATAGTTTTATCCACGTTTGACGATTCGAATATACGAGTATAAAAATATATCTACTCATTTGTGACTTTGTTTTTTTATTTTCAACTATATCGTCTATTACGTCAACGTCTTTCAACTGACATCAAAGATAAAAAAATTCTACAGTTTTATACAGTCTACTCTTTTGCATCTACTTCTACTTTTTCTTTTTTTATTTCTCGTTTTTTTCTTTCTCTCTCTTTTTCCCTAAAAGAACGACCTTCAACATTTAAAACCGTTTTTAGACGTAATAATGAGTTCATTTTACAAATTTACAAGTTTCATTTTTAGATCTCAAGACGATATCATTTATCATCATAATCGTTCGAGAATAGATAGGAATGTATTTTAATGAACGTTTGTTCTTCAAGTTTCAACGATCATACGTGATTAGAAATTCTCACGTATGCTTGCGTGAGCGATAATTATTAAATTTCAAAATACATATATGTTTGTCGTTTATTTTAATATCTTTGTAGACAACTAAATAATAGGTTATTATTTATATACCTACAATGTATTATTTGATGAATTGTAAGATTTTTTTTCTTCGTGTTAATAGTATAAAAATAACTTGCGAGAATGATGATTCTGAAAAATCGTTTTGTTTTTTAGTAGGACTCTATTAATAAGTAAAGATTTATTTTAATATAATAATTCTGATGTGTGTATTAATTAGTTATTATTTATTGATAGTTCGAATCAATGTATTTTAGGTGTATATTTTATTAGGTGTAATATTTTAATTTGCAATGTTATTCGAAAAATAAACTTTGGATAAAATATCGTAGGTATTATAATTTTATTATTAATAATGAAATCGATATGTATAGTTTTATTATTTTTATTAGACGATAAATTCTCAACGATTGGATACACGACAATGGTAATTTTATCTAACGTAATATTTAATACAAAAAACTGTCTACTAAAAGGATAATATAATAGCATGACAAATATATTTCTATTACTATGATAACGCAACGATAAATTTCTATGTTTTCTCTACTTAAAAATTGCATATGCTTTTACTAAAAAGAAAGAAAGAAAAAAGAAAAAAAAAATAAATAAACAATATTTCTCGCGAAACGTGTACTTTACTTCGAGTTTCAATTATTTGAAAATATAATCGAAATTAGTAATTAAATAAAACGTCGATTAGGAGTCGTTTTCAAATCAACGCATGTATACTTTCATAATAGGAAGAACAATATTTAAATGCACACTTATTGCATGCCTGATTGTATCGATGAATAAATATGTCTGAATAATATCGTGAAATAGATTATGTATTTCCTTTTTACATAATATATTTTTTATTTGTTTCTCGAATGAGACGAGATTTGAATAACAGCCTTCATTCGAATAATAAGATGCTCGTGTAATAAAATGAAATGCGCACGCACAAAGAACAATGCATTCGATTCTTAATAATTAACAATTCTAACGAAAAATTAAATAATTACGATTAAAAATCACATTAATCCTGCGTTTGTAGGATAAATCAAAACGTTTTAGGTGATTATAAACAATTTTTCTTTTCTTTTTTTTCCAAGTTGATTTAATTTATTTTTACAGATAATAGAATTACAAACTTTGTTTGTAATTTTACAGTTTAAGTTGCGAGCTAGAAAAATGGTAAATAAAAATAATGAATAATGAAAATCACCTAAGAACTTTTGCATACTCTCGATCACGATTAACAAATCATCGCATTGTCATGGTTCTTCTTACATTAATCAATCACACAAGAACAAGCACAAGAAAAATATCAAAAAGAAAACAAACCCGATCCACATCATATCGAATAACATTTGATTTCTAAATGGTGTTGGAAAATAAGATTGTTAACATATTTCTAATTGTCTTTTTTCCAGACGCATGGTTTAACCCCGAAAGACTGAATCCGAGAGGTAAGAAAGCAAGAATGTTAGAAGGTATTTGAAAATGTATGTATGTATGTATGTATGTATGTATGTATGTGTCTTGAAAAGTAGAGTAGAGATATATACATATATATGTATCCCTTTTTTCTATATATATATATATATATTAGATAAAGGAAAAAGTTTGTAGCGTTTTTCCAAATAGAAAACGTTGGAAAAACGCTACGAATTATTTCTTTTACTTAATATATTTGTATATATCCTTAAAAAAAAATTAAATGTCCGATCGTGAAGTTAATTTAACTTTTTTTCTTTAGTTTAAAAAATAAGAATAAACATAATAGAAAAATATTATTTATACATAATAAATGGATACTGCAATGTATTATAGAATCTTACATATGTAATAGAATATTATACTTGGTTATATATCTACATATATATAAAGACGTGTATATGCGCCCTCTTACGTAGTTATTGAGCAGACTCCTCTCGAACTCTCGGATAAAACTAAATATAACGTGTGGCCAGGTTCGTTGGCCCTAAGCCAGATTTTCGACGGCTCGTCTCTCTCACTCTCTCAAACTCTCAAACTCTCTCTCTCTCTCTGTCTGTCTGTCTGTCTCTCTGTCTCTTTCTCTCTTTCTCTCCCTTCCGTCTATCTTTCGGTGAGATTTTCTTCTTCGAGTCAGCTAGTTTCCTTGGCCCGGTGTCGTCAAGCCCAGAGAGTTGTGTCTTCGCGTAATACCGTTCGCCCACCTAATCCAAGGATCGATACGCTTTTATCGCGACCTCGTGCGTGTTGTCTCCATTGTTTCCGTCTCTTTTTCTCATAGACATACACATAACATACACATACACACATACACAGGCTCTTCCTGTCTCTGTGTATACGTGTATATATTCTGTGTGTGTTTGCGTTCGTGTATCAGTCTGTTTGTCCTGGATTGGATTATTCCTTTCTGCCCTTCCTACTCGTCCCTTCTTCTTTTTCATCTCCCCTTTCTTATCCCTCGTTAAATCTAACAACGTCTCGGGATCTATTTCCAAATTGTGACCGTAGTTACTTACCTACCTCGACTAGGTCTTTCGTAATTGGTGCTCACAATACGGTAAAAATTAGGACTAATAATAATAATAATAATAATAATAGGAATAATAGTTAAACTATCGTCAATCTGGATTTACCTGGATTATTTTGTATCTTTGAAAATATGGCCATCACTAAAAAAACACGTGAGTAATTTTTATACTGATAGAGAAAGAGAGAGAAAGAGAAAGAGAGAGAGAGAGAAGACGTGTTTTTAATCATATTTTATTCGTTATTTTTATTAACTTATGTTTATTCGAATTTTTCTTATTACGATCTAGTGATTAATTTTCTAATTAAAAATAATTTCTTATTTGTTTGCATATAATAATTTAAACCTGTTCTACAAATGTCTCAGAATTTACGTTGAATTTAAAAAGTAAGATACAATTTTGAATTAATTTAAATATATTATATTCAATTTAGCAGTTATATTTAATTAAAAGAAATAATAAAAGAAGAGAAGAGGACAAGCTTTGATAAATAAAGATTCTTCTAATTAAAAATTCTCGAAATAATCTTTAAGAATTTAGGTGTAGAACCTATTACATAAATATTCTTTCTCTTAGAATATCCCATAAATTAAATTCGTTCACGTGCTTAACGCACACATTTTGATTTCATGTTTGGAGTATATATATATATGAAATTTATCCCACCGGAATTTATATATATATATACACTTGTTCTATATATATATATAAAGTTAGAAAGAGAGAGAGAGATAGGGGGGGGGGAGGGGAAATACACAGAGAGTACACATACTCTTTATATTATTCATGAAATACCTTAATGTAGGTTGGTTGCACTCAAAACGATAAAATGAATTTTAGTTTGAATGAATTCGTCCCTTAGCCAAATAACAAAAACAACATAATATTAAACACATGTATATACATATAAATAAATTACATATATTAAAATATTTTTTAATACATATTATATATTTTGAAATTCAAGTCCAGTATTAAAATGATGAATCATTTTTTTCTTTGAAATATTTACTAACCAAAGATAACTGTGTTTCGCTAACATATACCGGAAATAAAAAGATATATCATTAATATTCTACATCGGGTATAAATCGACGAACGTTTTATACTTAATAAAAAGTTGATGATAGTTAATCTTTATTCATAAAGAAGCACCTGCAAAAATTCAAACTGTAGAGATCCATTAAAGGAATAGGAAAGTTTCTTTTTGTGCAAGTACCGCAAATAAAGTGGAGCTAAAGTTTCTACGTGATTTTTTAAACTAATTACTACATTTTGATATTTTTTATAATGACTCTTTTTCTTTTCCGACATATTCTACTATTAAAAAGTTTTGGAATAGAGTATAATTCATTTGAAAAATCATGGAGATACTTTTAATCGAGTCTTTTTATTTAATGGCAACAAAATTTCTAAGGTTTGTTGTTAAATGCTTAAAATTAATGTCTTAAGAAAATTATAAGAAATAATATTTCGCACACGTGATAATGACATAGTTTCCGATCATTCACACCGCTCGCTATAAATATTTCTTAAGTAGTTGCTCTACGCATTTATAAGAGGAGTTCAACAGCTCTCTTTACCACTTTCTCTCTTTTTCTCTCTCTTTTTGTTTCTATCTTTTTCTAATCATGGATTACATTTGGTTAATGATAAACATGTTAGCAGAATGGTTTAAAATGTTTGATTTAATCCTCAGCAGTCCAACGACGCATGTAAATGTAAATCCTTTGTGTATATACATATATATGTATTATAGTTCTGGCAAAGGTTGAAAGAAAATCTCTGGCTTGTCGCTAGTCCGCGAGCTACAGATTTATTAAGACTATGGCTGAAAACTGAATCATCGCCAAATGAAATTGCGAAAATCTTTATGCCTGCTTCAGGATGAGAGATATGCCTGCTGCTTCTTCTAGATCACTCGCCAGCCGATTGCTACGTTCTAATTGTATTTATTATTAGAACTCTTTACCCATTTGGTTATCTTTTTCTTTCTTACACAAGAGAATAAATATGGAAAATCTTTAATGATTATATCATAGAGATTTAGTAAAATTATATTTATTTTCAAATGAAGAACAGTGATGTTTATATTCTTTAAAATAAAAAATTCAAAATGGCTAACTTTAATCAAAAGATTAAAACAATAATTAATAATAAGATATAGGATGATATAAATAAATATTCAGTGACTATAAATGTGTTTTTAAAAATAGATGATAAAGGAGTCTTTTTCTTGAATTATATATTAAAAAATTGGGAAGTTAACATTTTTGAAATAAATAGCTTGTCGCGTTTTATAGTTCGTGCGGGTGCCGAAGAAATCGGTGATGGCGTTGATATCGTTTTAACCACGCGGCGGCCCGGTGTGTGATACACACGGATCTATAATCGCGCTTGCGCTTGCATACACAACGTACGTGTAGCATTTTACGACGTCTTATAAAAATTTCTCGCGTGGAAGTATACACGTTTACTCTACGATAATGACAAGAAGAAACGTACAGAAAGTTACGGTGAAAGTTTCGCCAGATGAGAATGCCGGTGAGTTATTTATTTTAATAAAGAAAAAAAGAAAAAAACATTAAGGAGGCAAAAAATAAAAATTAATATATATGTATGTATAGGATATAACAAAATTTCTATATACTCCTTTACTTTATGCTAATCGATATGTCAAGGTTTAAACATATGGTCGAATTAACCACGCGACTTTTTTTTTAATTCCAATCATTTTATTAATTATAACAGTAAATCGTTAATATTAACATTTATTCGAAGTAAACCGTGTTTAATTAATATAAACAAATTAATATATTCTACATTAATTTATTGAAAATTTAAATAATATTGAATCTATGTTCGATTCCATGGAGTCACGTGGTAACTAATTAATAAGGATTATTTAAATGTTTAAATATATAAGAATAAAAATGAAACATTAATAATTCTATGAAATTTGTTATTATACTTTTTTTATTAAAACATTTTTTTTTACTTTAAGTTTAAATATAAAATTTAGAAAATGCATATTCGCAAGTTTATTTAAATTACCAGATTGTTTTATTATAATGATTATCATGTAATTACCGTAATTGAGGATTAAATGAACAATAGCGGAAAAAAAATAATATAAGAGATTAAAAGAGGCATAGTTATAAAAAAAAAAAAAGAATAAAGGGGAAGATGGCTAAGGGTTATTAGACTGTAACAGAATAACAGTACGACTCATCCTCTTCAACAGGAGAACCGTCTGTTCAATGCAGCAGCTATGAAACTTGTTTGATGCTTTTGTGTCGAAGAAAGCATTTCACAGAGATAACACGTATCCTTCTTTCATGTGAATTATTTTTATTGTTTTTAGTATTATTTTTTTTTTCAGTACAAAAATATAATTTATTATTTATTCTAAAAAAATGTCTTTGAATATGAAACGATTTGTATGTTTGATTATATTTAATGTTAATTATATAATTGATATGGACAAATATTATTGGATGTATTTTATATTTTAAATTATCAATGTTATATGTGTGTATTAAAAAAAAAAAAAATCTGAGGTAGTCATGAGGACTGTCAACAGAAGTGAAAACTTATAACTGTATTTTGAATTTTCAAACTGATTGTAATATTAAAAATTAAAATTAAAAACGCTAACACATACATACAATCGGGTATATATTATGTGTTGGTGTGAATATGCGCATGCGCGCGCATTAGCATGTTGCTGGCGCGAACCCATAAGATTTTCCCCTACCAAAAATTGTTTAACGCGCCTATAAAGAAGTTTTCACTTCAAAAAAAAAAAAATTTTATTTTACAAAAGTAGCGGTGGTGTGTGATTCGTACAAATGATTAAAATTGATGTATGTCCTCTATATGTGTTTTTTTAAAATAAATGTAAAATAATCATAAAGGATATTTCAACGTAATTCTTATTGCAGTGGCCACTCTGATCTACTGGCGCGATCCAAAGAAATCAGGAGCTGTCTTTGGAGCAATTTTAGGGCTGCTTTTGTCGCTGGCCTACTTCAGTCTGATCAGCGTACTTGCTTATTTATCATTACTCATTCTTATCGCCACGGTAGCCTTCCGTATTTACAAAAGTGTACTTCAGGCTATTCAAAAAACTTCAGATGGACATCCATTTAAGTAAGTTTACTTCTTTAATAATCAACAAATAATCCAATAAAAAAGAGTGTTAACAAAATTTTCAATAATATTTCTAGTATGTTGTTTGTTTTTTTTTTTTAATTATTAATTATATTTCTTTAATGTTTTTTGTTTAGATATGTTCTTGACCTAGATCTTACATTACCCACTGAGAAAGTACACGAACTCTCGGATATCGCTGTTGCTCATGTAAACGCAACTATAAGCGAATTACGTAGACTCTTCCTAGTAGAAGATATTGTCGATTCGCTCAAATTTGGCGTTTTACTTTGGTGCTTCACTTACATTGGTTCATGGTTCAATGGAATGACTTTAATAATCATAGGTGAGTATATAGAAAAAAATTAAAAACATTTTGTTAAAAGCCATGTAATTTTGTTACATTTTAATGATTGTATATTTCAGGTGTTGTTGCACTTTTCACACTACCAAAAGTGTACGAAACGAATAAAACACAAATTGATGAGAATCTTGCTCTGGTTAAGGGAAAGGTTGATGAGTTTACAGCCAAGTATGTGCGATTAGAATTGTTATTTTCTATCTTTAAAAACGTTACAATAAAGAATATTTTTGTAATTATTTCGATATAATATTTTTATAGGATTAAGGCTGCCATCCCCTTAGTTAAGAAACCCGAGCCAACGAAGGAAGATTAAGGATTGCGTGCATGTTGAGATGTTTCAGCAGAACGTTTGATAAGAACAGAAAGGATTATAATTATAAAAGGCATAAGAAACGCAGAAAGTGAAATAAAATGAAGAAAATATAAGAGCGCCGCGTGTGGATAGAACAATATTATGAACGCGAAATGAAAAGAAAATATAAAAAAGGAAGCTTGACCGGTTGGATGTAATTTGCGATTGCTTGAAAAAAAATGTAGGAAAGCGAAACTGTGAACAAGAATGTCACATATGTTGAATCTTCTGTCTTATGATGCATTATAAATTAAAAGAAAAAAAAAGAAAGAGAAAGAGACTGCTCTTTGTAAGAAAAGCGATGGAGAAATAAAAAAAGATAATCGAATTCGAAAGATTCAACGGTCTCATGAACTCATTGACATTTTGTTCACAAGTATCTTTATTATGAAAGACAGAAAAAAAGGTATATAATGCTTAGCAATTAATCAATCATTCATTAACTATGATACAATGGTGGCATATTTTAACTAGCTGTAATAAATAATGCAATCTCTTATGCGAGGATACTTTTTAGAAATCTGTTTCGTCGTAATCTTCTAACTAACGTGTTTCATGATTATCGCTATCCTTCACTTTATTACGTCCACTTGTTTTTGACGATAAAATCATCGATATATGGCTATCGAAAGCTCTATATACATGTTTGCGTGATTAAATGTCAAGAACAAGGGGTACTGTTGTACAACATATGGTAGTCTTAAGTTTTATTTTAATAAAATGAGTTTATCCTTTTATTTTATAAACATGATTTTAAAGGACAACAATATAATGTGTAACAGTTCCCCCAGTTTTTCCGCAGTGTCTTATGTTGTTTGTTAGCGCGTTTGAAAATCGAGAGAGAAATTATAATGCAAATTATACAGTGTATATTATGTCTAACAACGTTGACATTTACATAATATTATCATATAATTATTATTATTAATTATAATTAAATTTTTAATATATGTATATATAACAGGGTAACCTATCCAATTCAGTGATATTAAAACTTTCGTAAAAGGAGGGTGGTGTGAAGAGTGTGTATTGATTTATAAATGTAATATTACGATAATAACATAAAATTTATTATTTAATTAAATAGACAAAAAATTATATAATATTATTCTTATTATTTTTAAATTGATCACGTTAGATGACCTAACGAGGAAAGGTAAAATATTGTTTATTTAAAATTTAATCTAATCCTTTTTTCGTTGTTCTTGATCGATACAGACCTAATTTTGGTGGCTGTTGTGAAACTAAGTAGGTTTCCCTGATATTTGTGTGCGTATATGTATATGTACGTATATATATATGTATATATTTATATATATATATATGCATATACATATATATATAAATATAAACCACGTATATATATATACAATGTGAAATACATTGTATATTATATACGTTAATTATATATGAAAAAGAAAACAAAAATTTAACTGTAAAATTGTTGCACGAAAACAGGAGGCGGAACACGTTAGACTGCTAAAAATGAAAGAAGTGTCACTTTATATTCTATCATGGTACCTATTTAGGTCAAGACCACACGTTTCTATTAAAATTGACAGTAAAATGTTGACAATGTGAAATGTAATACGCGTATCGCTTCTTGAAGTTCTCATTATTGCATCTGCATCCATACGATTAATTTATAAATAAAATTACATTGAATAAGATATATATATCATTGGGCCTTGACCGTCTCTACTTTCCGTATTTTTCAAATATATCCATATCCAATATTTCTTTAATTTACCGATTATTATTTATTTTGTATTTTAAAATTAAGTTCCTTTCTTATTTTTTAACGTAGTCTACTGACACGTATTAATATTTACTAGATTGTTCAAAAAGTAATTGTTTTTCATACAGAGATTTCATTGGTTATATTTATTGATACCAAACCTTACTCTAAACTTTAAAATTATGTTACATTCTAGGGATAGACATTTCAGACATGATTTTAAACTTTGTTTTAATCTGTTAAGTAATTTTTTTATTACCCTTACGGTAATAACTCAGTGAATGCGAGAACAAAATTATGTTTTCTTTTACGGAGAGGATGTGTTAGATAGATGCCGGAGTCCAAATTGTTTTTAAAGAAGTTAAATTTATCAAATTCGATCATTCATAATCATCCACCTTTTGGATTCTAAATACGAACCAAATCTTCTATTTCTCAAATTACTTCCTAAACAGTTTAAAAATTTTCAATTGTCGTATAATGGCGGTAAAAATTTAGCGTCTTTTGCGCTTGCGCAGAAGCAAAATATTAACGCGCATGCGCGACCTTGTAGAAGGTGAATATGTATCTCTGTTTGTTTGGCAATATGTTTTATTCGCCCTCGGCGAGCCAAACCGAGTGCTTGTGTGTGTTTTCACGAGTATCTCATACTATCTCTCTTTCTCTCACTCAGTCATTCACTTTCTCTCTCTCTTTCTCCCTCTCTCTTTCTCTTATTCTTTCTCTGGCATCAAGTGTCTAGTGTTTAATTACTTTTAAACTTCTTCACAATAATTATAGATTAAAACTTGCGGATTGTAATTAAATAAATCATCATGTCGTTAGTCGATCAAGATCACGAGAAGAGAAAACAAATTTCCGTACGTGGTATCGTCGATGTCGAAAATGTCGCGAATTTTAAGAAAACGTTTAACCGGCATCTTCATTATACCTTAGTCAAGGATCGCAACGTTGCAACAAGTCGAGATTATTTCTTTGCATTAGCACACAGTGTCAAAGATAATCTTGTATCCAGATGGATTCGAACACAACAATATTATTATGAAAAAGATCCTAAGGTAAGACGATACTTTTACATACTCTAATCATTATCCTTACTTTCTTAATTATATGTTTAGCTTTTCTACCTTACCTTGACTTCCATTTCCTTTCCTTCGCAACTCTTCCTACAACTGTATCAATGAGATCAGCAAGATTAACTTTAAGTTATGGAATTATATAAGTATGCTTTTAACTCATGTTATCTTTTTGTAACCTTTAAGTCTATTCAAATATCAAATAAAAAGAAATGAATAATATATAGTTAACTAATAATAAATTGTCTTAAAAAAATATTGTTTAGAGTTATATATTAAAAATGATTCGCAGAGAGAAAATATATTATGTTTTGGTATATCGAATATAAAATATTTACTTACACATGGTGTATCGCTTTAATCATTTTATCTATACTATTACTCAATTTCTTGTGACTAATACTAAGTATTTTAAATGAAATTCAGTTTAAGAGTAAGCGATTACATTATTTAACAAATGAAGTAACTAATTCATTTAGATCATACGTTTAACAAGCAGTATAAATGTATTAAAGAATTCTCTTCGCAATCAGTTTTTCTATTCTTATTGACCAGATGATGTATGATAAATGATATTGAAAATGTAGGTCAAGATACATAGATAGTAATGCCAATTTTATATAGGCATCTTTGATAAAAATTATTTTTGAATAATTTTTTTGTAACAAAATCTGTTCTTTGACATAATCAAGCATTCTTAGTAATACACATACATTCAGAAAAAAAAAAGAAATAAAAGAATTTGATGCACGATTAGAAAAAGAAAAATGTTTTAACGCTAATAGTAATTTTTCGTCACTCATGACTTAGAATGAACTTTGAATCTTCCATAACAATTATGTTGATAAATTAGGAGGTATAACAAATGTTCAAGGAAATATCTACAAGATTTCTAATATGTAATTCAATGAAATAATTCATTTAAATGATTATTATGATATATATTTTATATATTCTGTTGATGATATGAAAGTGATGAACGAAAAGAACAGTGCAACATTTATTTTTGGGCATGCAGTGTCCCTGTGAACATGTAGAGAGATTACATCATTCTAACATTGAAAGTTTATCATATTGAATTCTTCATGTTCAATTAGAGACTCTTTTGAATGTTCGTAACTTGCAAACATTTGAATTCCTATTTCGTGTATCTTCCGTTTTATCGTATCTGTATATTTTCTAATTTATTTTTCTTTTTTTTATAATAAAAAGTAAAAAAAAAAAACAATAGAAAAAAGAAATGAAAGAAAATTTTTTTCTTACATTTTTGTTTGTATATTTTGCAAGTTCTATCAGATATGTGCTTGCACTTTGCACATTGCAAAACGATCATTCTAAATACAATGCCAAAAAGTCTTAACTATATTTTCATAAACTTTTGGATTTAATCCCAAAACAAATTGGATCTATAGATTCTAAGAATTCACGTGATTCTCTTTCGGTACTTTTCCTCGCTTCAATAATCCAGACAAATTGTCTAACGTAATAACAAACATAATACGAATAAAAAAACGTGCTTTTTGAAAATATCTAATTTAGGATATCATGTAAAATGTGTTACTTAGCTCGTTAAGAAGAAAAAAAAAAAAACAAAAGAAAAAGAAACAAAAATAAAGAAATCACGAAGAATAAAACCGAGTACGAAAATAATTCGTAAGTCTAACGAATGAATCTTAACCAGAGGAAACATTCGAGATTATATTTTTAAATGGCATTTTAACTGTATTCTGTAAAACAAAAAAATTACAGATAATTAAATTTTTAATTTTCTTTTTTTTTTTTAGGGATCAGAAAAAAATTTATCGTCGATAAGATATTTTTGTATTATATTTTAAAATCGGTCAGTGACCTCATGTGAAAGATCAATTTATTTTTATCCTATATTATAGCCTTTATATTTTAGTCCTATCGCGTGTTAACAATTTTCTTTTACAATTTTTTCATAAAAACGAAGAAAATTCTTCTTCAAACGTTAACACGAATTAATAAATTAATAATAATAAAAATATATTTAACAAAATAAAAAAAATAAAATAGGAGTATTGAGTAGTATTTGTTCGATAGATGACTTTGACATGACCTTGAGCAAGTCAGGAGTCATATGCGTGATTTATCATATCGCCGAATGTCCTTGTTTTCTATAGTAGCTAATTATTGATCATTTCAGGTCATTTAAACTGACTTTAAAATTCATTTTTAATCGATATATATGTATTATTAGATGTTATTACGTTTATCGTTAGCTTATGTATCGCTTTATAAGTAATTATCGTGATTTATTATATAAGTCAAAAAAGATCTTTGAGTGGCGATAACAAATTATTGATCTGAAATATTATTTTTGATTTTTAGAGAGTATATTATCTTTCTCTCGAGTATTACATGGGAAGGGCATTGCAAAATACGATGATCAATCTGGGAATTCAGGGTGCGTGCGATGAAGCTATGTATCAGGCGAGTAACATAATAATTTTTTAATATATTTATTATTTTAAATAGATATTTTTTTGTTATTTATTTATTTATTTATTTAATCGATCTATTAGAATTTGGTATCTTTTAACATATTATTTTTATTTATAATATTTTCTAGATGGGTTTGGATATAGAAGAATTAGAAGAATTAGAAGAAGATGCTGGTCTTGGAAATGGTGGTTTAGGAAGATTAGCTGCTTGTTTCTTAGATAGTATGGCTACTTTAGGTTTAGCTGCTTACGGTTATGGAATACGATACGAGTATGGTATCTTTGCTCAAAAGATTAAAAACGGAGAACAAATTGAAGAACCGGACGATTGGTTGAGGTATGGTAATCCTTGGGAAAAAGCTAGACCTGAATTTATGCTTCCTGTTAATTTCTATGGCCATGTTATTGACACTCCTGAAGGCAAGAAATGGGTGAACACCCAAGTACGTGTCATAAATTATTTCTCATACAATATTTTATATATAATTAATATTTATTATAATTTATATTTATATTTATTTATAGGTCGTGTTTGCTATGCCTTATGATAATCCAATTCCTGGATATAAGAATAACGTGGTTAACACATTGAGATTATGGTCTGCTAAATCACCGATTGAATTCAATTTGAAATTCTGTAAGTGACTCCATTAAATGTTTTATTTTTATACTTGAAAAATTATATCATATATAATTTCTGTTGTTAATTATTATTGCGTTTCTTTTTTTTCAGTCAACGATGGTGATTACATTCAAGCAGTCATCGATCGTAACTTGGCAGAAAATATAACACGAGTTTTATATCCAAATGATAATTTCTTCGAGGGAAAAGAACTTAGATTGAAACAAGAATATTTCATGGTAGCTGCTACACTTCAAGATATTATTCGCCGTTATAAAGCTAGCAAGTTTGGTTCGAAGGAACATTACAGAACCGATTTAGATGCTTTCCCTGATAAAGTAGCCATTCAATTGAACGATACTCATCCTTCGTTAGCTATTCCTGAACTTATGAGAATCCTTATTGACGTTGAAGGTCTTTCATGGGATCAAGTAAATCATTTATTATTCATTGGACAAGATATTGTATATTAGAAAAATAATTGTTATTATTTATTATATATTAAATTTCTTATTTCAAGGCTTGGGATATAACAACGCGAGCATGTGCATATACAAATCACACAGTTTTACCAGAAGCACTTGAAAGATGGCCGACTAGTCTGTTACAAAGCATTCTTCCACGACATTTGCAAATTATTTATCATATCAATCATTTACACCTTGAACGTGTCGCTGCCAAATTTCCTGGTGATATGGATCGTCTTCGTCGTATGTCCTTGATCGAGGAGGAAGGTGAAAAACGGGTGAACATGGCTCATTTATCTATCGTCGGTAGTCATGCTATCAATGGTGTCGCATGGATACATTCAGAAATTTTGAAAGATACAGTGTAAGTACTTAAAAGAATGAATTTATTTAATTTATAAAATTATTTAAGAAGAATAATTGATTATTTATATAATGATTTATGTTGCAAACAGATTTAAAGATTTCTATGAATTGAATCCAGAAAAATTCCAAAACAAAACCAATGGTATTACGCCTAGAAGATGGTTACTTCTTTGCAATCCTAATTTATCTGATATTATTGAAGAAGTATGTGTCATTCATTTTTTTTTCTTCTCTTTATTATAATCCACGCAAATTTCAATGTATTATTATTTTTATTTTTATTTCGAAATTAATAGAAAATAGGAAGCAATTGGGTTGTACATTTGGAACAATTGGAACAACTCAAACAATATGCCAAGGATCCGGTCTTCCAACGAGCAATAGTTAAAGTTAAACAAGAAAATAAATTACGTTTGGCACAAATGTTAGAAAAAGATTACGGTGTTAAAATAAATCCTGCATCAATTTTTGATATTCAGGTAGAAAACAATGACAAATTTTTATTATTTTACATTATTTAATCGTTGAATTTATAAATAAACGTGATGAAATTTTAGGTGAAACGTATACACGAATACAAACGACAATTGTTAAATTGTCTTCACGTTATTACGTTATACAATCGTATAAAGAGAAACCCATCGGCACCATTTGTGCCTCGAACTGTTATGATCGGTGGAAAAGCGGCACCGGGTTATCATCTAGCCAAAAAAATAATTAAACTAATAAACAGCGTTGGAAATGTTATCAATAATGATCCCATCGTGGGAAGTAAACTGAAATTGATTTACTTGGAAAATTATAGAGTAACTTTGGCCGAAAAAATTATTCCGGCCGCTGATTTGAGCGAACAGATTTCTACAGCTGGTACTGAAGCTTCGGGAACTGGAAATATGAAATTTATGGTAATAATAAATTAATCAATATTAAACATATTTAATTTTTTTTAAATGAAATAAAAATAAAAAATACAAAAATATATTTGTTATTTTAGTTGAACGGTGCTCTTACAATTGGTACTTTGGATGGTGCAAACGTAGAAATGGCGGAAGAAATGGGAAATGATAATATATTTATATTTGGCATGACTGTGGAAGAAGTTGAAGACTTGAAAAGAAAAGGCTACGATGCTTATTCTTATTACAACAAATTACCAGAAGCAAAACATCGGCGATATCTCGAAATTCGTCTGGATTATTAGGACTGAAGAAACCTCCTTGAATTTGATCGATACATTGTTTTGCTTAAATGGGATAGATTTTATCTTTTAGCAGATTATGAAAGCTATATTCGTATGCAGGAAAATGTTAGCAAAGTGTATCAGGTAATTGAAATGAATTATTTGAATATTTTCGATGAAACTAATCATTAATGTGTTTTTCTATAATCTGTTACTGAAAATGGGATTAAAATTATTTTTATTCTAGGATGAAAACAAATGGGTAGAAATGGCGATACACAATATAGCATCCTCAGGAAAATTCTCTTCCGATCGAACAATTGCTGAATATGCTCGTGAAATTTGGGGCGTCGAACCGAATTGGCAGAAATTGCCTGACCCTCATGAGCCACGTGATATCTAAAATTCGTTTGATATAATCACCTATAATTTAAATATAAGGGTTCTATATAATTTCTTCTGTATTTTATCTTTTGCGATATATAACAAAGTCAATAGAATAATATCTTTTATGAATAGATAATAAAAAATAAATTTTCCCTCCAAATTATCAAAGAAAAATAATAGCACGATCAATTATTTGGAAAGATAAGAAAATAACAATGTGCAATAATTAATATTTAACACACAAATGCACACACATACAAGTCTAATAACGATAATATAAATTCTTTGCATTATGAATCATTACAAGACTGTCAAATCTCTAACTATGAAATATAATTATTATTAGATAAAAATTTATATTCGAATCTGATGAAAATTTATATAAAAAGAAAAGATTATTAACTTGTTTTTCAAATATATTTAAACGAAAAAACTACTACCTGCACAGATATATATATCATAACGGATACAAGTATATATTTTTCTATAACTAAATTTATTTTTACTGCGCTACTGCCTGCTGTTTAAAATACTCAAATAAAGGTTGTTGACTAAGAAATGATTTTTACGTAATCTCATGGTTAACTAATTATTTACAGAAAAAAAGAAATTAATTGTACGCGTGTTTTTGCTTTAATATTGAAAGAAAACGACTATAATGTTATAGTTTTATTGTGTACTTTTAATCGATAACAATGTATCGGTGTAATGTAATCTCTTACAAAGTTTCAAATTGATATATTTCATGTTGTGTAATAATATATAGATATATTTGTAATTTCATGTTCTTTGCTGTAAATGATAATTTTAAAAATGTTCCTAGTCATGAAATGAAAACAAAAATGTTAAATGGAAATGTTTCAATAATAAAAAAAAACTATAAAAATAATAAAAATTATTAATTAATGCTTAAAAACGTAATTGTGAAATAATATAAAATGTTATAATATTTAAATAATGGTTAGCAGAAAGAAAGAAAAAGTATTTTCATTATACGCGTAACACATTTCAAAACTTACAATACTTTATTACAGATCATTTATTAATCTTTATTAATATTTTAAACGCCATGTGTACATATTTTATAAAATACAATAGAAAACTGGTGTCGATTAAATAAAAATACAAATTCTATATATATTATAAGAAAAAAAAGTATATCGTATTCTCCTCTACAATTGTTATTTAAAATAAAAATATTAATACTAACAATATACGAGAAAATAGAACACACGATCTGAATTCGTTTCAAATTTCGCGGTAAAAATCGATCGTCCGGTACAACCAATCGCGTCAGAGATTTAAACGAAGAAAAGCCAAGTAGATAATCGAAATAAATATCTGATAATGAGATAAGATGATTCGAGAAAAAAATATATTGACGAGAGTAGATAAATTCGATTCTTTTTATTTATACGTCAATCGTGAAGCAATTTTTAATAAGATAAAAAGAGATACGTGAGGTATCTTTATTAAAGAGTCATAAGCTTGTCTTTTCGGATATAATATCTATTTATAACTCGTTTGTCAAGTAGTACACATAAATACGTATTCGAGTCAACACGGGTAGTTCAGTGATGTTTCATATTGTTGTACTTACGCAATGAATTAATCCGATTCGCATGAATCATCACGAAAAAAATTCGAAATGTCAGGATTTAAAAACATAATCACTAATCACTGATGATACTAGCGCAAAATTAATTTAACCGGCTTCCGAAATTATTACGATCGATACCATCGTGAATAAAACACAATTAATATTTTTAACATCATCTATAACTTTTTCTTTCTCACGAGATATTTTATATTTATGAAACTTGGATGTAAAGCATTTTTTTTATAAAAATACCATCAACGTTTTAAATTCATCACAACAATTGCATTCTTCGACGTGTCCTAGAAATTCTGTTAAAAACGTAGAAAATATTATTCAAAAATGTCTATCGATTGTATTTTCAAATACACCAAAGAAGATGCTTTTAAGGATTTCTTCTTTTTCGATGAGAAGACCATACCAATCGTAAGTTATTCTTCATTAAAGTATTTATGTGATTGTTTATATAAAATAAACATTGAATTGATAATAAGTATAGTCTAATTCACTATTAAACACCAACCAAATAATACTATCTTCCTATTTATCTATTCTCCTAACTATATATTACTTGTATATCTATACAAATAAATTTTCTTCTGCTTTCTAACTACGGAAAGATATTTATAATTCTTTCCGTTAGATGTCGACTCTTCGTTATTCTCTATGTCCTTGTCGGTAAACTGATGTTTTACTAATATCGATAAATGTATTAAAACGATTAATCGAACAGCAATATATCGATGATCTCATTTCAAAAGAGTATACGCGTGAGTTATAATCATTTAGACTTTTAATAGAGTTTAATTTAGATATAATTAAAGTATTTTATTATAATGAAAAAGAGAAAGTCAGAACGTCGAAGAAGAATAATAATTTGTTAAATTCTTTTTTTTCTATGTGATAAAAAATAAAAGAAAATAATATGATTGAATTAGTGAAAATAAAAAATGGAATATATCGGAGGCAGAATAAAGTGTATATAATGTAAAATAAATATTCAACAAGCAGATGCCTAGAATTGTTATTCCAACTTTAACAGCTTTTTATGTAAGAGAAAATAAACAGAAAATATGAATAGATAAACAATTAATTCAATGTTTTATATTTTATATTTTTTAGGAACAAGCAAGGCCTCTCATATTGCAACCATTAAAACCAACATCTGCTATTATTATAACAGGATACATTCCCGTTCATGCGATAAGGTATTATCAATAGAATTATGATTAGATATTAAAATACTCTTTCAATTTGTTCATTTTCTGGATACATATATATATTTTAACCCTTTCGTTTTTATGGTAAATTCACTCTTAAATAAAAAATCGTCGCATGATACGATCCCCATATAGGTCGTTCGGATAAGACGGATGTGTGTTTGAATGGATGATCACTCTACTGGAGGTCATTAAGATAACAAAAGGGTTAAAGAATAATAAGAAAATTTCTTTTTTTATGTAACAGATTTGCAATAAATTTAAATTGCAAAACGAGCGGTAACACAGCGTTGCATTTCAATCCAAGAATAGACAGGGGCTATGTAGTAAGAAATACTAAAATAAAAGGTACGTGGGAACTCGAAGAAACTTGTTCTCCAGTTGGACCATGCAATTATATATTTCGTCGAAACTCTTATATCCACTTGATGATATTTTGCACAGAAGATGCATTTCAGGTTATTTAATGTTTATGTGTAATAAGATTTTATATTATCTTCTTTTATGATAAAGATTATTATATATATATACATTTTATACATGTATATATTTTTTTTTACAGATAGCAGTTAATGGAGAACATTTTTGTGCCTTTACGTACAGGTTTCCACTTAGCGATATTAGTTATCTACAATGCGATGGGCATATTGAAGATATAAGATTCAATCAATTAAATATTCATGTTTATCCCGACCAAAAGATTTCTAAATCTTCACCTTCCCTCATTTTGACAGAAGACACCCCTCTCGTAGAATTTCTTGTAAAGACTTATGATTATATCCTTTCCAATAAAAATAAACTAAAATAATTAATTAAAAAAAAAATCTTTTTAACGTAGGAAGTTCCAATCATCGTGAGAATTGGCTGTGAATTCAAAATCGGTACTAATTTATTTATCAGAGGAAGATTAAAATTGCTTCCTCATTCGTAAGTTTGATTATTATTATTAATTTCTACATTAACATTTTTTTATTATTATAAAAAATATCTCTACTTTGTTATTTGTCTCTCCTCCTTACAGATTTTATATAAACTTACAAAAAGGGGATACAATTTATCCTCATCCAATAATAGCTTTGCATATAAATCCACGTTTTCATTACGGTAGTAAAGAACCTTTCGTTGTCATGAATTGTTGGGTCGATGGTAGTTGGAGAAACGAGGAAAGACACGAAGGTCATTTGACTTGGATGCCAGGCCGTGATTTTTTACTAACGTAAATAATTTTTTATTCTTCTTATAGAAAACAATGCAGATAATGATCCACAAAGTTATTCTTTTCAAGCTTAGAATTATTCTTGTAATTTTACAATTCGATAAGAAAAATTAGTCTATAAAAAGTCTACAAAGAAAATTTATTAATTTTTCAAATCATTTAAAAACTTTTCACTTACACTTTGTATCTTTATAATAAATTTGTCTAATGTTATTAATTATTTTTTGTTGTTAGTATACGCTGCGAACACGAAGGCTTTACAATATGGCTGGGTAATAAAATTGTAACCGAATTTAAGCACAGATTAAAACCATCCATCATTGATACTTTACGAATATCGGGCGATGTTGTTCTTCATCATCTGGCGATCGATCATATCAAAAATAAATGAAATAACGAATAATTTGGTCAAAATATGGATTGGATATGCTATTTATTAAAAAAAAAAAAGAAAAAGAAACGTGGAAAATATTAATCTCGTTATCAGTTTCTTATATGAAACTTTTCAAACGTGCTAACATTAATAATGTAAGACAATTGTTTAAGTTTTTTGATAAACGCGAGAAACAGTACTTACACGTACAATTCTTAGACAATAAGCATTACTTTTAGTTGATTTTATTAAACTCGTTGATCAAATTACAAAAAAGCTTCTTCTTCTTCTTCTTCTTCTTCAATTTTTTATTTTTTGTAATTAATTCACGCGTAATCTAATTTTTTCCATAAATTTAACTAATTTGTGAGTAGCTATTATTTTAACATTGATGATTAATGAGATTGTAAAAAAAGGAGAAAGGAGAAGTACTTTTCTTTTTTATTTGTGACGTTATTACTGACGTTTAATTGTACGAAAAATTATTCTTCAAGCAGCTAACGTATATGAAAATTACTAAAATTACCTTTGTTATTAATTTATACATTAATTAATCATATATTATATATATATATACCGGTAATATGTAGTTTAACATTTTTCTATACTTTTTGTAAAATTTCTTTAGAATTCGATTAGATTATAGGACTTTAAAATACTTGGAACATTTTCACATATGAATCGTACACATTTGCTTATCGTTATTATATACGTGACGCTATTGCCACTTGTAATTATAATCTACGATATATCTACATACTTTTGTGATTTATACAATATAATAAACTAATTGAATATCTTACGATCAAAAATATTTTTATTCCATTATGTTTGAAATTTCAGGATAAAGTCATTTAACCCCCTTCCTGTGCCATTTAGCTCGACGAAACTCGGGCCCAAGTTTCTGTTCACGAGTCAGACTCGTTGAAGTACGGGAAAGAGGTAACTATATATAAAAACTTAAAAACTTTTTATATTTATATTTTAAAAGGGGGGATAACAAAACAATATATTGTACATGTGAATTATAAGAGAGAGTTTTTGATTTATTATTGCACAATTATTCGAAATAACTAACATAAAAACTCCATTATCTTTCTCACACGTTTATCTCTATGTATTCACTTTCATTGACAATCAAATTTACGTTATAATTATTTCTTACATATTATTATAACACACTATAATTTATAATAGGATAGCATGAAAAAAGTTGCGCGTTACATTTTATTAGAAATTGAAAAATTCGCGTAAACGTTTTTTCATTTGTTTCGATGTTGTATTTCTCACAATTTGTTATTAATTTAATAATATAATATACATTACATTATATATCACATTTACCTGAAATATGGAAGACATAGTTCTCGAGTTTATACTTCGATGTATATAAATCATATTTTTTAATTTATTTCTATTGTCCTATTTTAAATACTAATTTCTATTTAAAAAAAAAAGAAATTTATTATTTACTTGTTTACATTTCACATTTTATGTTGAGATAAATATTAAATATAAATAAATGAGCAAAATTAATGTTAAATGATATACAAAATTTACATATATAATATTTTTATAAATATTTTACACACGAATATATAAAATTAACATCTTATTTAAATTTCTTTCTCTTTCTCTCTCTCTCTCTCTCTCTCTCCTTCTCTCTTTCTTTCGTCATTTTAAAACGAAAGACAAGACGTATCATTTAATTTCATTAACACTACGTTTGTACCCGCTTCTTGATCAGTATCCCATAATAATTACGTTTTTATGCACTGCAGAGAATTGAGAAAATTACTTTGTTCTTCACTTTTTTTTTTTTTTAAATTCCTGTACAATATTAATATAATATTATTATAGTAGAATAGTATATAGATTTTGTTCGATATAAATTTCTAATAGTAGGATCGATATGATTTTAATCTCAAGAGAGAGAAAATATTTTTAATTAAATTTCGAAATAATTATATGAATCGTCGCGGGTCATATCTCTCTCAATTAAGATTCAATAAAATTAATTCGATTAATGATACGTAAAATAATGAATAACAATTTGGTTTATATAAACTTCATGAAAATGAAAAAAGAAAAGAAAAAGAAAAATTAATGAGATCGATGGAAGATACGTTAGTTCTTAGCAATTAAACGATTTTTAATTAGGCAAATAATATTCACGTGGTATATATTCCGGTTTTGGACTGCTGGGTTCGATTCCTAATAATTCTCCCATGAAAGCTATATAAGTGATAGCTAAACGAAGCGTTTCGATTCTTGATAAACGTTTTTCGTAAGCGAACGTTGGCACCTGCATGTTTTTTATTTTATTTTTTTTTGTAAATAAAATATTCGAAGAATATAAAAAAAAAATAATTGATATTACCTTTCTTCGTAATTTGTCGAAAGCTTCGTTTAAGTTGAACATTCTACGCCTTTCACGAATATTAGCGGCCCTTCTTTGAGAAACTGTTGCTACTCTACGTCTTGGTTTTTTCGTAGTTGACGAGGGAAGATTTGGTGAGCGGCCATTTTGTGTATAACGACTGATAGATTGATAATATGATAGATTGATAACTTTAAATGATTCTTTTAAAGAATATATGATCAAAAAAAAAAAGAAAGAAGAAAAAGCAATGTATATGTTTAATTTGTATATTAATGAATAAAATGAAATAAATTAGATAAATACCTTTGATGTAACAGAGCACAGGGTTGCCTGTACAAACCGTGTTCATTGACATGAGAATGAGTAGCCGGTGGTGGCTGATACAAAACGGAACTGTCCCACATCGGATAACTTCCAAGTTCGCTACCGACGTATTGTGACATTTCCTGTGTGATTACCTATGGTGTTTATAGAGAAAAGAAGATTCTATAATTACTATTTTTTCTCCTTTTTCTTGATTATTATTACACTTTGTTAACGAGGTAAAGAAAAGAAAAATCCCGACATTTTTGTATTAATAATTATATTCATTTATCATTTTATTGAATAAATGATTGTTAACCGATAGATAAAATAATATAATAAATGTATAAATATTTGAATTATAATTTTTTTTTATATAAAAAAGAAAGAAACGTGTGTATGAAGGAATATAAAAAAAAAAACAAACACAATTTAGATACATCACTCACTTGTGCTTGATTTCCATTTATCTCCCACAACGGTTCGGTGTAGCTCATATCCCACTAGCAGCTCTTATCCAAAAATAAATTGTGTTATTGATAATTACGCGTTAGAAAAGAAATGAGAGGGAGATAAAAAAAAAAAGGAGCGATTAGAAATATTAAATCGCCAACAATATTAGTCGTTTAGCTTCGTTTTGGTGGTCCGTCACCAAGTTCACGAGTGCCTGTCACGTTATATCCGAAAACTGTGAAATAACATCCTTGTCCAGGACGGTATTCTATGTCCTTTGAAACCATAGTAATGGGCGTGGTTTAACTATGAGCGGGATATACGTTTATTGGTTTAAAACTGACGCTTGCGCAAATGATAGACGTTTGCATTAGAGGACGGTGTTCCTTTGAATTCGAGCTTGACGTTTGCTATTGGCTAGTAGCAGGATAATAGGCGTGTCGGTTGTTATCATTATTCATTTTCTTCCCCTCCTTTGGAACAATAAAATCGAAGAATTTTCGGTCTGGAAGAACGACGATCGGATGAAATATCGATTGTTTAAAATATTGTTGCAAATATAGACAGTAATTTGTCAAAGATTTATTTTATTTATTTATATATGGTAATTATTTATTAATAATTATTTTATTTCATTAAATTATCTATTTTCTATATAGGAAAATTTATAAACATAGAATATACGCTGATGTCGTTTGGTCGGGAAAAACCTCAGACACTCTTCTTGTATATAAAATTATAATAGGATTTATTCAAGTGGTTGATGTTGAAAGAAATTTTCCAAGTGAACGAGTGTAATCCTTTTATTGACACCATGCATGCCACGTGCGTCCCTTTAAAACCTTTCCTACCATATAGTAAATCTAAAAGTAAATAAATTTAATATTAAATATTCTATATATAATATATTTAGTAATGTAATTAACATATCTATCAAGTTTCTCATAATAATGTAGAGATAGATCAAAAACTAATATGTACAATATTTTAAACTCAATTTTAAGATCTTATTGTGTTATAATACACAACAGATCTAATTTAGCAATTACTTTAGACTGCATCTGCATATGATTCATTTGAAAATGTCTATCATATTCTCTAAATACAAACAATGTATTTTGTTTAATTTATTGTATAAAAAAATAGACAAATAAAATTATTAATATAATTTATATATAATATATCAACACAAAAACAACAACAAAATAAATAAAAACAACGTTAGAAATTAATTCTAATTCGTTCTAATCGTTAAATTGACAGTCTTCAGTTTCGTTTACGCGGATAAAGCGATAACAGGACGATTTAACAAACGGATGAACTTCTTGAAGGGCACGTCAAGCACGTGCAACCTTCGTCATTTTTCGAAGGGGATGTTTGATGGTAAAGAGAATAGGGCAAATGGAACATATTGTTGTCGAATAACGATCGAGTCACCGTAGATCTCTTCGAAGTCACAAAAAGGGGAGAATATATACGTAGGAATTAATTAAATAGATATTAGCGGACTCACTTGACGTGAACCTCTTGTCCCTTTTGCAATATGTATAAACATGGCGAACCATTTTGCCGTGTCGAATTGCGTTAGCTTGGAAAGTGCTTACTTTTCTTATTGATGAGGGGAAAGGGTGCATATAATTAATCAATTTATGCGGTTCTTTTAAATAACTTACTGTATTATATCGAAGGAACGTTTCAAGTTTTTCTTGTGTGTTTTAATATACTATTTTTATTAATAACGTAATGCTTTAGTTTCATTTAATTCTTGATTTAAAATTAAAAAAAAAAACAAGATTTAAGATTTAATATTAGTGTAATTTAGTTAAATAAAAAGTGAATCATATGTCAAACGTGATTGTTATTAAGAATTAAATGAAAAGATAGATAGTAACGTGTTTGAACAGGGTTCTAAACGTCTTCAAAGTCGGCCCTGGTAATATTCACTATATCCATAACTGCAAGCTGACGCTTTGGATCAATGCTAGAAGCGTCGGCGCCGAAAAGCCTCGATCCGAATTCTGATGTGCTTTTCTAGAACAAATGATGGCAAACGTTTGCTCAAATATCAAAGCTCCGACATTCTCTCACAATTTCCAATCACTTTACCTAAACTTTAAACATACTCTCTCTGTCTCTCTCTCTATCTTTTCGTTTTTTTTAAAGTTGTACAATTTAAATATTAAGAAATTCGTTATATTTTTATAATACGTATCACGAACAAATTATAGTTAATATTACAATTAGAAAGATATTTATATTATGTAAATAATTTTGTAGAATTTTAATTAATCATTCCAAACGTGAACTAAACTTTAACAAATTTCGACTGATATTATTTGCTAGAAATGCATAAATAATGATTTTAGATAGGACAATATGTTAAAGATATTTGATTGAAATATTTTATTACATCTAAAAATAAGAGTGGAAACAATTCGAATGAAGTATTTAGAACGTAACTGGATATATTAGGAGATTATTATCGGGCAACACCCCAACAATGAAAAAATTCTGATAAATCAGGACAAACATAAGGGACGATGTAAACGAGGCGCAAGGACAATCGTACAAGGATTCCCCGCAGTGCACGTGTTCTTTTGATCTGATTTTCTTGCAACTATAACAATGGAGGGTAACCCCCGCAAAAAGGGGTCACGCCTCTGTACGAAATTATGCGATTTTGTCACGGGGGTTTTGCCGTTTCGACGCTTATTACATAGATTTGTCACAGCATCTCGTTAAATAGGACGAGACATCAATGCCGAATTTTCGTTCTACTTTTACCTACTAGATCCCGATTTAGATTTTATTATAGTTCAGTTCAATACAGGGAAAATATTTCGAAGATTAATATAAAAGAAATAAGTATCAATTTATTTATTTATTTATTTTTTTCTTTTTCTTCTCGTTAATATTTTATTTCATTTAAGGTAAGTACATGCATATTTTATAATATTATTCAGTATATTTTATTATTCATTGTACATCTATACAAAATCTCATACTATGCAATAAAAGTTGTTTTATATTAACTGTCTCTTCTTACCTAATGTCTATTTTAATTTCATTAACTATTTAAGATCATCATCAATTTATGTATGTTTTATATTAATAACAATCGTTTCTATTTTACTTTTCGTTAAAAATACATTTTGCTATTGATAAATAATTTTAAGTTCCTTTTAAAAATAAAACACAAATGTAAGTATTAGAAATAAAATACAATTTTAATTGGAAATAATCGAATAATGTTCGTCATTATTTAAAAGGGTGATTCAGTTGTGTTAGCGCCGTTTACATATAATTTAACTATTACATATTGTAGATATATATATATTATATAACATATATACATCGAGAAAAGTAAAATAGTGAAAATTTATACAATCGCGTTTAATATTTATACACTGTAAAAACAAATCAATTCCGTGCTATCTAATCACAGATATTTCTTGTACGCTTAAGTAGTGTACTGCTTTTACTATTTTATTATATATATAGTATTATTACATATATATATAATATTTTCATAGTTTTAAATATTTATTTTTAAGTACATATATATTCTATACTGTCTAATCCTTGCACTTAACACTATAGCAATAAAACATTTATAACAAAAATATTTTTTTTCATATGTTTCTCTTTCTCTCTCTCTCTCTCTCTCTCTCTCTCTCTCTCTCTCTCTCATACTATTGTTTTACATTTACCTCACTTAATATGGAAATCTATATCTTGTTACGACTTAAAAAAAAATAAGTAATAAGATATCGGAAAAAATATTATTACTACTACAAGCATTTGCGCGCACAAGGATTTTTACATTCTACAAAAATATTTGTAAATACGCATATGAGAAAATAATCATGAAATAGTATATTTATGTTTATATATTTAAAGCTTATAAGTATTTGAGATTCTGTATTTGAATATTTTCGCATTAATCTATTATCGATCATTCTAATGGATATCGATATAATGCAACATAAAATATAACATGCACGATATCTAAAACCAAATCTAGAATTATCACATATTTATGGAATTATTGTTTTAATTTAAATTAGTAGTTCTTCATCGTAAGAGATTATTAGATATATATCTAATTATTTATATATGAATCATTTTCCTAGATTATTTTGGGTGCAATTTAGTGATATTTTATTACTTTCACATTTTGCATGATTTATTTAAAAATTTATTAGTTGAAAATCGAAAAAAAATTGTTCATAAAATAATAAGTATCCGTTCGTTGTGATAATATTTATTAAAAATAAATTAAATCTACTAAAAAAACATACGTATGTAATAATTTTTAAAAATATAGAATCATAATAAAATATATTCATTCTATTTTATCTATTAAAATTACTTTCAACTTATTAATAGGAATTAATATAAGAATAAACAAGATCAATCAGAAAGAGGAACTATTCGTTTGTTTCATCTTGTATGTCAAATCCAATTGTGACGCTGGGGCTATCTGTTAAACTGCTTGCCATAGTTAGTATCGGTTCTTTTTCAGTTTCTGTACATGAGGTAGAAGAATCTTCCTGTTTGCTCGTACTCAATTTCCATTGTTCTAAATCTTTATCAGTCATTGTTGAAAAAGAGCTTTCTTTGGATTTGACGGATTTAAAACTAAAATTGGTTTCCGATTTACCGACGATCGTTTTTGGCGTTGATACGCTTTGAGATCGTAAAAAATTCTTCCTTTTGTGCCTGGTCTCTTTACTTCTATGAGTTGGACCTCTCTCTAAGTTAACAGTTTCTACTTTTTGCAAAGTTAATGGTTTATTCTTATCTGAAGATGAACATACACTGCCAGTTTCTTTGATTCTAACATCGTCGTCCGATATTTCCATACTCTCGACGCGAAATCTACAAATTTAAAAATAAAGAACAAATTCACTGCAACAATTAAAATTGTTACAAGCACAATTAATTTCTTTTTGATTTTTTTTTTTCTCGTCTGTACATTTGCCGATAATCAGGGTAAATTTGAAACGCATAAATCACTTGCATTAGATTACAACTTCATTTACAACATCAAACGTTGTATGAATTCTAATGATTTCATTGATATTTACCTTCCTATTTTTTTATAACCAACAGTTGATTTAGTCGCATTAGGATTTTCGGCTTGTTCAAATAACAATTTAACGTCCTGTTTTTTTTGTGCTTCGGTTTGACGCAACGTTAACGTGTGTTCTTCGTCATCGTCAACTGGATCGATGGGAAGATCATCGGATGAGACAACTGTTTTTTGCGCAGGACTCGAATAAGATGAGTTTTTACGAATTTGACCGTCTTCGTTGCTATAATAATCCGTGTATGATACGCTACCACGACCCTCATGATTTTCTTGATCGATATTCATACAAAAATCATTAAAATCAAGATCAAGACCTGGAGTTGTGGGAAACTTTGGTGCTCCACTGAACGATGGTGCTCTAAATTTTATTTATAATAAATCCTATGTGTATATAAAATTACATTTGAGATACTTTAAATATAATTGTATCTACTTACCCATCGTTACTAATTAAACTGATAGACATACTACATTCCCCTGTTGATGTTGGTGCAGGAGATGATGGTTCCGAAGAAAGGAACGATTGTGGCTCGCTGCTCCATCCTGTGCCTAAATGTAATATTCAAAATAATAATCATTTTTTAACAATAACATTTAACTCTTTCGTTATGCAACATACTTTTGCGCAAATATCGTCCGGGTTTCGAAGTATACGACTCCCATATGAGTCGATCATTCATACGGGGCTTTTGCATGAACGACCCATATAGGGGTTGCTAATATAACGAAATGATTAAAAATGTATACTTACTATTTGGACTTGTGGGTGATGGTTGATTTCTTATGTCACATGTATCTCCATCGCTACAAGATTTGTATTGAATCGGAGTTGGTGTGATATACCTGTTAGAAATGATTCATTGCTAATATATGTACAGTACAACAAAATTAAACAAAAAAGTGTAAAAAAAAAATAAATATGTAATATTTTAAAGCATTATTTATTAAAACAACATAAAGCGATAAAACATGCGTATAATTTTAAAATAAAAGAAATACATTATTAATTATGATTGAATACGTGAACGATAGATGAAATTAAAATATTTGAAAATTAAAATATACATAAACATATAAAGTAACTTATTATTAAATACAAATAAAAAAAAAAATAACTTACAATGGCTCTATACGATCTTGTCAACAACGAATTTTTAAAAACTCTATAAAGTTGTAGGGGTTCATTAAGACAATACATTGTGTAAGCAGTAAGATCTCAATATCCAACCGTTCTCAAGAAAACGAAGGAAATTTGATAGATCAAACTTTAAGTATGGGTCGAAAAATTGTGTACCTATCACGAGCGTAGGTTGAAAAGTTTTTAGCCTATCACGAGCATGGATTGAAAAATTTTGGATCCTTCGTTCTCTTAGAAAAGGTTGAGCTTGAAATCTTACTGTTTGCACATGTATATAGTTCTAATAGACCACTACAACTGTCTATTATCAATACTCACAAAAGAGATTTATTTTATTTCTTACAGTACCTGACGGCTTCTAAATCAGAAGAGTGGTATTCGCGACTAATGCCTCCTACATTAAGGTTTGGGTTGACTAAGCCTCCTGGCGACGGATATTTCGGTGGTGAAGAAGCAGGGGTTCGAAACAATGGTGTACCCGTCATCATTTCAAGGAAAGAATCCAGTTGACGCAAAGATAATGCGTTATGGAGTGTTTCCAATGGTCTTATAGGAGGAACGCCGCCGAAGCCTTCTATTGCTATTAAAAGAAAGAAAATATTTTTTTGTATATTTTATTATATAGTAATCCCTTCGTTCGAAATTATTTGTCACATTTGATATATAATTGTTCATACAAACGTTAACGATTAATTTTTTTAAATTAATTCAATTTAATTGAGTATTAGTTTGTAAAATGATAAATAATATTTTAAAGCATTTGAAATTTCGAAATAAAATTGATAAATACTTATCCTTATATATATTCTGTAGGAAAAATATAATAGAAACTCCAAATAAAAGATACACAATAATACTATTAAATAAAATTGTTTGAACAAAAAATAATTAAATATACATAAATGTAATTACCAGCAACGTGTGGTGGAATCATAGCATGTGTCGGAATCATATCTTTAAGATTCGGTGCACTGGAAGATCCACTAATCACTGCAGTACTGAAGAGACTATTTGCCGAGCCGGTCAACTTCTTGCTAACGTTATATCCCAGCAGCTTGAAATAACTCATCTGTCCGGAGATACTGTGACGGTGGCGCCTTGCTGTGCAGGTAGGGTCAGGTTGAATGATCGAAGGTCGTGTGTCTGGGGATGAGAAGGATCGTTGAGGCTGGAGTTGGGAAAATGGTGCACGTGGACACTTAGGCTCGTGGTTATTCGATTTGCAATGAGAGGATTTATGGTAGTGACTATTGTTACTGTGATCATGACCATGCAGAATACCATTGTCTGTTAAGTGCTGTGATTCGTTTTGTTTTTTCGTATCAGAACAAGAATATCGCCTGCGATTCTGAGGACAATAGGATATGGAAGAACTATTATTTTCAAGATAACTATGAGGATCATTATGAGATTCTACAAACTCTAAACTAGATCCTGTTATTATATTTGGACATGAGTTTGATCTTCTCAATGCGTGAGTCATAGATTCTTCTGTTGATCTTTTCATATCATTGAAAATAGATAAATCCATGATACCATGGCTATCTCTTCTTAGATAGTGTCTTTGTGAAAACACGCAATTACACTTGGATGGTGATTCGATAGGGGATTGAAAACCAGACGTACGTTTTTCTGGCGATACGGGCATTAAATAATGCTTTTTGTATATTTTATTATTAGATTGTGATGATAGATGGACTAAAGAACACGAAGGATTTAAAAATTGGCCACAACTTTGTACGAGACTATCTGTAGACGAAACGGTGTCGCAACAGGAAGAACATTGCGAAATGTTAGGTGATAAATTTTGCCATATGTTAGCTAACGTGTAACAGGAACAATTAAAGAATTTGTGCGAAAGCGATCGCACAAAATATGTCCGAAAATTGGAACGTTCCAATGGCGGAAGATCTCGACTTTGTAAAATCAATTCGGAAACGTTACAATTGTAGCAAAGACATCTCGTAGGGCAAGGCGATAAAGATCGTGACCGTTTAATGATGTTAGTATCGTCAACTGGATTTGTTGTAAAATTGACAGTCGAAATTGTTTTTCCTATGGGACACAAATTATTATGAGAAGATAGTGATAAAGTAGAAGAATTAACCATTGACAAAGATTCTGACATAGAATCAAAATCGTTAGACTCACCATCCACTTTAATATTAGGTAGAATAAGATCTGAATAGAAACCTCCATACGTTTCCTTCTTATTACATTTTTCCTGAGTCATAAGGGAAAGATTGTATCTATCAAAGTCTGACATTAATAAATCTTTCGTTGGAGATGGTGCACTTGTGATCTTTTTAGGATTATAATTGGAAGGTGAAGCTAAAGGAATATCGTGTACAGTTATCAAAGGTGTCGATAATGGTACGGAAGTTTTAACCAAAGGAATAGGTAATTCTGGTGAGCTAACTGAGTGCGGTAAAGCTATAGGCTGTCCCAGGTACACAGGCACATTCAAAGTATTTTTAAAGTGATTTGAATGTTCTGTTTTATTTTTTGTTTCCCGTTTTCGTTTTTGATTTTTTTTTTCGTTGTTTTTGTACAGTTTTGATTTTATTAATATAGATATTTTTTTGCATGATTTAAAATGAAATAATATTAATATGAGAATTCATTAAATTATTATCAAGATTAGAGATGATGATGTTGCATTAGGACAAGGTACAAAGGAAGGAAAAAAGAAAGAAATAGACAATTAAAAACCCAGCACCAAAGAAGAAAGATAGATAAGCATTTACTGTTGGCAGCAGTCTTTATATATTAAATTTTAATTAATGATCGATAAATGAGAATTAGAAGATATTAAAACTTCATAATATTTTTGACACTTTCAATTAATTTTTTTTTTTAGAGCGTAAACACAGGTGTAAGGATTAGTAATTTTTTCTCTGCTCATTTGTTTTCTTTTTTTTTTTTTTAATTAAAGATTCACTGCCAAAATCAAAAGAAATATAGTAAGTGTAGTATGTGTGCATGTTATTATTTGTACACACAAGAAATACGATAACCATGCAACCAGCAAGCCAACCAGACACATTATCATTGATTTAAAATATCTAATACACCATTTAATTTATTATAAAAAAGAGAAGTTTTTTCTTTGTTAAATAAAAATATTTAATAAATAACGTGATCCGTGTAAAAAAAAAAGGATTAATAAATAATATAAATATTTTAATTTACGAAAACAAAAAAGAAAATATATCTATATATATATAGAGAAACAATTATAAAAACACAATTGTTATAAATAAAACGTTAGTGCAGTTATATTTGAAAAAGGGGAGTATTAATAGGAGATACAACATCAAAAAACATATGATTTATAAAAAATGAAAGTATTCGAAGAAATACTAATTACAAATATGCATAAAAAACTAATAGAAACTAGAAAGATATATAAAATAATTATTATAATAATCTCTTCTTATTAAAAGTAAGTATTTTTTTTAGAAATAAATAATATGTTAGTGAAATTAAATCATGCTATGTACCGATGATGTCTATTCGTTTGATATATAACAGAGCTGTATATTATATTATTATAAAGCACTATAAATAAATAAATATTATTATATAATGTGCTAGAAAAGTTAGAAATTAATTTAGGAATCATATATGAAATTAGGAACAAAGGAATTGGAAAGACAACTAAATGAACCACAAAACAAATATATGTATATATGTCTGTGATTCAAATAGTTGCCCAAATGAAGTTAGTTGGCTTCCACGCGCACAACTATCGCTGAGCAAAGAGTTATTTCGAACTGCCTCCTACTTATTTTGATCAAATTCATAAGAGAACAGCACAATACCACACATTAAGAGTTATAGTTGTACTCAAATTAATAACGTAGAAGTTCTCATACTGAAAATCAAAGTCTTATGTATGTAATACATAATAAATATAAATCTCTCACTCTCTAAATATGTATATATAATAAATAAATAATAATTTTATGTTATATATATAAAACTTAAAAATAATATGTTAAGTTTTTGAATGTGTGTACTGATTTTATATGTAAAAATTGAAACAAAATATACAGGATGTCGTGTAACTGGTGGTACAAACGAGCAGAGAATGATTCTACATGAAAAATTAAATAAAAAATGTAGAATTATATATGGTCATATAAGGCTTTGTTTTCTAACTTATTGTTCTGGAAAACACGAAGCCTTATACGAATAAATTTTATTTCACACATTTTCAATTTAATTTTTCATGTAAAATCACTCCCTGCTCGCTTGTATCATCACTTACAAAACACTCTGTATATGAAGTAGTAAATAAATGGAAATCCTTAATGGAAATCTATATGTTGAATTTAATTGAATTTCCTTCTTTTTGTTATTTTTTGTGTGTTAAAACTCTTGCATGAAATATTTTGTAAATAATTCTATTACGCGTTTTCAAAACCCACTTATATACAAACCTATATAAGCCTACATTTGTTTTTAATAATTTTCTATTTAAGATAAGTATCTCTGCCATTGAATGAATAATTTATAGCAAAAGATTATTTTCTATTCTTAAACGTATTATCTGTATGGCACATGATCTGTATAATTAAAAAACAAAAATAACACGATCCACAAAAAACAATATAATACATTAGGATGAATCTCTCATTGAAGATATAAAATACTTTAATATTTAATTCGCAAATACAAATAGAAATGCTAATTAAATATTATAGTATTTTATGTTCAATGATACATCATCTTTATATACAACATATATTGGTGGAAAATGAAATTGTTGGTAATTGAATGTTTTGTAATGATGACTATACTAATACTATTCACAATGATTCACGAAATCATGTTACGAATGTTACGACAGGAAGGTGAAATGACATACCTTCTTTGTTGACCGCGTCCAAGCTCTGATACTGCAGCTTGTCCGCAGCTACAAAATAAGACAAAGAAAAAACACAAGACATTGTATGATCAATGTCAGCAAAAAATTTCTATAATCAAAAAAATGTCGAAAAGAATCGATTCAAAAAATGTATTAAAAATATACCTATTTTGTATATAAATTCACTTAAAAAAAATCTCTTGTACTTGTCCTTTTCAAATATTTAATTTAAATTATTAAGAATAGAAATAAATCATCTTTCCCTACAGTATGTGAGTATTTGACCTAAAATTAATTTCTATATACGATTTACAATTATTATTGTAAAAATGAATTATTGATCATATAGAATATAAATTCTACAAATTTTATAATACATTAGCTTTATTAATACTTTAATAATTGTTGTTCTTTCTTTCATTTATTTTTAGTTGATTTTAAATATAGACAACATGAGTACACACAAAAACTTGGTGATGTGCAAGAAAAATGAAAGAGTGTGTAACGATTAATATTCATGCAATAGTTATATAATCCACCATAATTTGTTAAAAATTTGTTTATTACCATTTAAAAGAGCATCGCACTATTATTGAGATATCGATTCAAAAATTGATTATTTAAAGGGGGTAAAGAAAACTGATTAAACAATTTGTAATAAAAATATCCAATGTAATAGTGAAATTAGATTGCATGCATTGTATTTAAAAAGCTCACCCTTTTCAGCCTTTTCTTGATGTTGATGATCGTAGCTACGAGCACGTGGTTCCACCATAGCACTTGCTTCTCTTTCACGTCTTTGTCTTTGACTAGCTGCCAATTGGCTACCTAGTCTTGCAGCTTCATGACCGGCAACTGTTCTTGCACTTTAATAAAATAAACCATTATTTTAATTATAAACCATGATGAATATTTACGAAAATAATTATTTACAATAATTATTTATATAAAAAAAAGCAAAGAAAAAGAACCAACTTGACACGCATTACATGCCTAATCGGAATAGGTGCGGAACTTTGTAAAAATCCACTATCATATGGCTCATCCATCATATTAGGATCCAAATCCATCATATCGATACCTCTACTAGTTGTAGGACTATCTAATTGTCCATCTACATTATCCTGTCCCGAAGGTGGAGATGTTTCCTTAAAATAATAACAAATTTTACGATTATTTATATACTGTTGAATATTGGTCTTGAAAAATAAAACACAAATAGATCATTTCAATAAATTCATTTTTATGATAATTAAATGTTATATGGAGATTGTGTGTCTTATGATTTATATCAATTGAATAACATACAGTTTGTACTGTTGGATTTATTATTTCATCCTCTAGTATGCTTAATTCAGTATCTTCTTCTTCAATACGCGTGCTGCATTGTGAAACACTATCCTGTCCAGAGCCACCATTTTCTCCCTTCACATTGAAACCAAATAAATAAAGAAAATTAAATCGACACCTCTTATCTATAAAAAAAAAAGAAAAATTATATTTGTATAAACAACAATTTACCATGTTATGGCTACTCTCGTTGCGGGAATGTGGTCTAAATCCTGGTCCAGGTGGTAAATTTTTTTGTACGCAACAGTTAACACCAGGACTAAAATGTAGTTCAACGTGGAATCGTTCCTCCGAACTAGGATCTTTGGTCGGATCTTCGTATAACATAACTACAATTTGTGACATGTAATTTAATTCGGAAACCATACTGACATACTCCATGGCTCTTCTCCATTGTTCATCTTTTACTACCTGTTATATGGGGAAGAAAAAAAAAGAAAGAAAAATTTTCTTTTTTAATTAATATTATACTTTTGCAGTATTTTATAATAATTTATAATTATTGTAAAAAGTATAACAATGAAATATACATATACACAAACTTATTATTTAAGCATGCGTACGTATCACTTACATCAAGCAAGCCACCATAACGTAAGACGGTAAGCAAAGAGTGTACGTGACTTTCGCTTGTAAAATATAGTCTCGTACGTACGTGTCGACCAGGACTTGAAACACCATGGGAATATCTGTAAACGTAATAAAAAATATTATAGAAAATGTAATTAATGTTCAATAATAATTTAAATCAAAATTATTTATATTTTTATACCTTGGATTTAATCTGTTAACAGTTTCTTCTCCAGTCTCTTCAATATTTCTTTGTAAATCGGCTCTTATTTTTTTTTAAAAGAGGCGTACAAATACCTTGACCTATTGTAAGCTTTTCTTGTACAGTTAAACCATATTCCTATGTTAACAAAATGATTCAATATGTACATGTTTGTAATAGTATTTAAATAGTACATTAAATTTTAGAACAATTACTTGAGGTATAACAATATCAGCAAGATATTTCGCATAAATATACAATTCCTCGGCATGATCAAATTGTAAGGTATGATTGTTATGCTGTAAGTCGTATTTTATACAATCGTAAATATCTGGAATTTTTGATATATCAAATCTCTTGTTTTTCGTACAGAAGTCTTTTTCTATTTTTCCCCAACGACGTCCCATTAATTCCCACGTTTCTCCGTGATAAAGTATTGCATCTAAACAAAAAAAATAAACAATATCTAAATAAGGAATATGTTAAAGAATAAATATACATGTACCTTTTGTTTTTGGATCATCCTTCTTTATGCGAACAATATCCATAAGTTTTTGAATCAGTGCGTGAACATGCTGACAACATTTAACAGGATTTTTAACAAAATCCAAAGCTGCATTGATACTTAATGCATTTCCTGGATTGATTTGTTCACGATCTTCGCGAGTGAATTCTCTATCTTGTTGTAATAATTCGTGTAAACGAGTTTTAACCCTGAAAAATTTATTTGTAATGACATATATGCAAGTCATATAAATAATAATAATCAAGCTCATTTCTACATTTTGCAGAGACCCTGAAAGTTAGTAACATTTATAAAAATTTTAAATGGACGAACATTAACTTACATATTTTGATATTTGCTACTATCGCAATCATTATCAAGTAGTCCATTTGTGTTTGCGCTTTTAACCATTTGGACCAAAATTGGTGTAAGTTCTCCCTCTAATGCAAGTAATCCTTTAGCAAAAGCAGCTGCAGTCATCTGAACTCTCCCTTCATCGCTGGCATATATCTTTAAGTCGTGACGGAATGTAGAATGAAGACGAAGTAAACCAAGTCCTTGAGCTCCAGCATATTCACCTATGTAATACAATTAATTTATTAACAATCTTGTATTTAATAAAATTATTGTGTATATATAAATATATATTATTTTTTATTTATCTTTTTTTTCATTATAATTATGTTCATAGGTAATGATCATATTTATTATTTAATTACTGAAACACACTATAATTTGATAAAGACATGAGTTATGTAGTTAAATCATACATGGATTTTTTTTTTAAATTGTATGTAACTAATTCTAATATCAATTGTTTTTTAATGACAATTTAAAAATACTATTGTAAAATAATTGATTAGGTAAAAATGGTATATATAATTCAGATGACCGTATGTAAATAAAAACAAATATTTGGTGTTATGAAATGAAAGCATCTAGCATAGTTATATATTTCCATTATGAAAACACGTAATGCTAAAAAACAATGCCACTTAATAATAATCTTGCAATAGTATTTGATAATATTAAAATGAAAAATACATATAAATATATATATAAATATATATATATACTTTATAAAAATATTTAACTAGTGGCATTGATTTAGTTGTAAGCTTTCTCTAAGCACAACAACAATATATTTTAATCTACACACAACTACAGACAAGCACGGATACAGTATAAAAAGTTACCGTGATTTGGTAACATCTCTGAGTCTTCCTCTGAAATAATATTCCAAATTATCTAAGAATCAACATCTGTATCATAGAAAAATATTATTTCTCATAATAATACAAATTAACGCATTAGTATTTTATAGAGTAATTAATACTTAATATTTTACATATACATAATAAACGATCTTTCCTGAATTTATGTTTTTTTTTGTCGTGATCTTAATGATAAATATAGTAAAAAAAAATCTATAGATTTATGAAAATATACTGTCCATGTAAAAAATTTAAATAGTATAACTATGTACACACAACAAACTTTTCAATATATTCGCTTCAATCCAGTAATTCCATATTTATACGAGCATGTATGGCTAAAAGTGCAGGAAAATAATAGTAAAATTGATAAATAATATTTTCGACATTTTATATGTAATCTATAACGTATATAGATCAACTTAAAAAATAAGCATATGATAAGCAAATGAATATAAGATACGAACCACTAAGGTGTCTACCTTGACCACCTGGGTACATGCAGCGAAATATTCTTCCCAGTTCTTCTGCTTGAATACGTCCAGCTGGTGTTAATTCACCACCCCATTTGAGTATTAAAACAAGAGATGGTTCTCCCAGTCGATCTAATAGAAAAATAAACAATTTATAAAATAATACTTAAATTATATAAATAAACTGATATATCAACAAATGGGAAACTATCAGAACAACGATACATAAAATTGTTTTAATGTTTATATATCATATTTTGTTTCACGATTACTTATATTAGATCATTTTCATGATCACTGGTTCAGTATAGAAAACAAATACAAATATGTATCAATTTTATTTATGTGACATAATGAATAAAAGAAGCATACTGTGGTTGTTACCATCGTCGGAAGAACTTCCCCTCGGTCTCCCACGTGGTTGATACTTCATTTGTACTTTACGATTTATTCCTGAAAAATGACCATACCTAAAACCAACATAGTATTATATAAATAATAATTTCAATTTTTTAATCAAACAAAATTATTCATACACCTTACATTTCTAATACGCTTTTCAATTGTTCTAATTTCCCTTGCTTCTCTTCTAATTCAGGACCTGCTGCACGATGCTGTATTTCTGCTAATAAACTACGCGCTGTATCCAATATTTCTTGTAATTGCTTCGGACGTTTCAATTTGACGTGACCATGTTTGTAACCATCGTATTTCGCAAATATTTCAAAAAACCTGAAACCGAATTCATTCATTTAGTGATAAATAATATAATGTTTATGATAAAGTTATCGTATTCTTACTTGGGATGACGAACTTCCACTTTCATTTTCTGTTTTGGTGTCCTATCGCCATGCCTGATGACTGCCACAACACAACGCAATTCCATCCTAAACAATAAAATATTTATTATACTAATCCATATATTTATTACGCATAAATGTAATGAAGAATAAAAAGAAAACGTACATTTTGCCAAATGTAGTTGGTACTATGGGTGGATCATCTAACTGAAATGGTACACTCCATGGAATATGTAAAGTTGGTGCTAATTCTCTTAATATCATATTTCCCAAGATTTTTGCACAATCATCATAATATTTATTAGAATTTTTCACAAAACTAAAACCATTAACATCGCAAACAAATGATTGACCATTTGCTCTGTAAACATTACAAATTGTTATCGTTACAAACAAAATATCGTCAAATTATATGATATATAAAGTAATATATTTATTCGTATATAGATACCTCAACAAATCGAAACCACAAACTGTTTGTTTAAATGCCAAACAAACTTTTCTACTTATTAATTTCTCAGCATTGCTCAATATAACAGGATAACGAATTTCTTTGCCTTCCGAATCTCTTTCAACTTTACCATCTAAAGCTGGACTTTTTCTAGCTTCTGCATGTGCATAATCAGGTCCTACAGTATATACTTTCACATCTGTACCGTCAGTGGGCATAAAATCTTCATAAATATAAGAGCCTGTTTTCCTAACTCGAGATTCTGGAGAATATACGCTACTACGGCTACCTATCTATATGTGTTAGAGATATAAAATATATTTATTATTCATTCATTATTAATATGATTTATATGTGTAAATAATTGCATTAGAATCTTCTCTCTAAATGTATATACGTACTTTTCTAAATAATCTTTGACTTCCTCCACCAGCAGATGTTGGATAATAAATATATATATTATGATCTTCGGCAGATACTGGCTTCTCCACAAATGGTTTGTTAAAAATAACACCATTAACTTCAACATGATCCTCGGATTCAACTAACTCGTGATCTGGAATGGGTTCTTTGTTTTTTGCATGTCAAAAACTGTATATTTATATTTAGATACAATACAAATTATATTAATAATAGATAGTAGTACAAAAATTAGAATAAAATAACAATGGTAACAAATTAAAACAAGCTATGAATTTAAAATATGTTAAAGTGAAATATTAAAACTAACAAATGTGTTACTCACGTTTTGGATCAGCCGAATCTCTATCCAATACAGCATACCGTGGAATTTCTATACCTTCGCTTTCTAAAATAGCATAAACTCTTCTACGATCCTAAATAATACAAATTTAATTTAAATATTTATTATATATGTGTTTTAGTAAATAATTTTATTTTTTACATTAAATTTTTGCAGTATGATTTCATTTCAAGATAAGAAATTTTCTATAAAAATATAAATTCACTTACTTGAATGTCATATTGCATTGGAAGATTATTAATTATGAAAGGATTTCGAAGATCAGCATAATTAATAGCTTTATCGAGAGGAAAACCTTTACTATGGAAACTTATTAAACAATCGACTATAGGCCAATCTTCTACAGATTCCTGTGAAACAAGAAACAAGTGTTTCATGATTTCATTTATATTTATGAAGACATGTATCTCTAAAAAAGAAACAAACATGTAAATTTAAAAATATTACCTTTAAAATAACTTCCTCTGGAAATACAATAATTTTAATATATTCGAACTCTTCAAGTCGCGTTAAAATTTCTTTCATCGGTTTACTCTGAGATTTTTTGGCCATTGCACATATGCCAACCAAAACTTGTTTTCCTTCTCCTTCAAGTTCGGTACCTCCCATGCATGCATCATCATTACCTTCTGACAGTTCGGCCTATAACATAGAAATTAATATTTAATATATATAAAAGAAATATTTATATAAATATATATATGTATGTATATATGTATGTGAATGTGGTGTGCAAAGCAAGCAACATTATTTAATAACATTTCAGCATAGTTTTATAAACAGAGAGTAGCTCTACTATGTAAGTATACCCAGAAACATGAAATCTATACGTTATTATAATTATAAATATATTATTAAATGTACTACACGATAAGCTTGCCAATGCTACTAGAAATATATTTTCTATAAAAGATTGTCTTAAACAGTGCTCACCCAGTACGCCTTTAGACAGGTCAAAAAGCTGGGTTCGTCACCAGTATTTTGATCGAGGCTAGTTTCATCATATCGTGGATTATTATTACTCATTCTATTATTTATTTTGATTATTCTTTTCCACTTAATTACATAAGAAATTTACAGGTTGATCACATGTGTTATTGCCTACATAAAAAGGAAAACATATGTCTGTCACAGAACACTATCTGCTTTCCTTTCAAACATTTATGTGTACGTGCAAATGATTAATACATGCGACATGATTATGATCTAACGGTTTATATTTTAGTATGTGTTAAAATATTCATCCAATTAAATGTATAAGCGTTGATAGATTATGTGCAACACATATTAAGGAACAAAACAAAAATAAGGAAAAATAAAAGAACATAAGAGAACGCTGAACAGAACAAAATGATGATACTATGAACTATATGGATCTCTTATTGGATATATTTTATATATTTATTTTTAGACATGTAGATATATGTATTCTATTTTTAGAATAATCATATAAATATAAATAAGAATACTATCGCAGCAAAAAAAAATATAATATATTATATATAGTGTATCTGAGGTTTAAAATTCTTTTATCTTCGTTCATAGAATACACTGAAACCATTTGACCAAAAATATCTCAGACACCCTATATATTAATAATATTATAACAGGATTTTGTTTAAATGTTCTTATTTATATGAGCATATAAATGTTAACTTTAAGTAGAATGCATAGATAGGTGATTGAAATAAGCAGAATCTCATTATTAAACCTTTGCAACCTACAAAACATTCATCGCAGTAACAGCAAGTATCCAAATCGGCAACATCTTGAATGCCTGATACTGATTCTGGATTTCTTCCATGTTCGTAATAACGCCACTTTTTTAAACGCCACCAATCCTTTAGCCATGTCCACTCCATTGTTCTTTATTCCATAAAGTTTATTCTCGGATTCACAAATGATTTAAAAATATAATTCTTTTTTTCTTTTCATAAATAAGAATTATATTTTTAAAAATGTTAGATATTATTCGATGACTATTGTATCATTTAAAAAGTTTCTTATTTATTTTTAACGCGCTTAAAAGAAATTAGAATAAATTCAATAGGCAGAGATAGATCGAAATTGTTATGTATTAGAATATTTTGTTTTTTAGTCGGAAATAAAAAGGAAACTATATAATAATTATCAAATCATAAATGAATATTCATTTTTATAATAGTATCTCAAAAAAGTTCTTTCATATATGGACATATTTGAAATAAATAATAAAAATTAGTTAACATGGTTATTTACTCACTCACAATACGTATAGTTAGAACATACCATTATCTTATGACTTCATTCTTCTAAGAATTAAATAAAGTTGTTTTATTACTTAACATCTTTACAAATTTATTATTATTGTTTTGTTTTCTTCAAATAATTATATTTTATTAATCTTCATATATATATATATAATCACACATTTAAATTCTATTTTTATAAATATCTCATAATAGAAACAGTTATATTTAAACTTAATTTGATCAATAATTATATAGTCATTCTGAATATTGAATATGATGTTTAAAATCATGTCAAGGTATATTACTTACATATTTTATCTTATAAATTAACGTTATCTTGATATATAAAATCTTACTTCATTGTTATGTTACTTTAAAAATAGTATTGAAAAGGCATTCTATAAATTAGATTTAATTAACACGTAAATAATTATTTTTAAATATAGCCGCGCAAAAAATTAGAACATTCTTACGATTGCTTCGATATTATTGCGACACTGCCGAGAAGTAAACGTTAAATCGTACGTGAGAAACTACCAACGTAGAAACTAATCTATGAATCAGCTAATGAAATAACATTTTTACTATTACTATACTTCTGTTTATCTTTAAACGGTAATGGTGTAAAATATAAAACGGAATGAATTACTGTGTAGAATAATAATTACAAACACAATTTGATATTATACAATTGAATGCATATGGCACACAGATACTAGAAAAAGTATAATAATGATAATAATAATAGTGTCAATAACACTCCTTAATAAGATAAAAGATAATATACCTTATGTCTTCTATTGTTAAATAAATAAAAAAGAAAGCACAACACAAATTGTGAAGGAAAAATAAATCTTAATAATAGTAAATATCAATTACATTAAAAATATAAATCTTGGAATAAATTACATTTATCTATTATTTATGGTCATGAATATATGTATATTGCATTTTTAACATCTAAATACTATTAAAAAGTTCTGGAAATTTTATTTAGTCTTATTCATTAAACGACACATACCATTGAAATATTGTGCTCATCAAATCTCTGCATAACTAAAACTCATAGATCTCATTTCATATCATTTTTAAAACTTATAATATTATTATAAGCTAATAAAGATTCTAGAGAAAGTCATATTATATTTCATTTACTTATAAGCCTTATCAATACTTCTTTTATAATTAATAAGATAAAATATGTTTTAGTTAGAGATATATCTATCCCTTTATATAGAAATGACATCATTTTCATAGATTAAAATGTTTCGTAATAGAAAAACTTCAGTAATATTATACTCATACAAAATTAATCTTAAATAGATATAATAAATGCTTTAAGTATCTTTGCTAACTATACAAATATCATAAACCTTGATTAGCATTTCATAAGTACATAATACACGCTGATAACAGAATAAACATAACGAAATATAAATTTTAACATGCCACTCTCAAAAAATGTGTTTTAACACGTTGTGTCGAGTATACTTTTTTTTTACCAACAACGAAAAAGAAACACACGAATTATGATTTATGTATATGTATGCTTTACTGTATTCTGATAGATAAAGTTAATTTTATATATCTATACACAATCTTGACCTTTTCAAACTAATAAACATACAATTCTACAAGCAAATCAACAAATTAGATAAGTTACATTTTGTTGTTTTTATAATTATTTAACATATATTAGTATACGTCAAGCATTTAACTATTATAAAAACAAATACGTGTTATGAAAATATAATGCAAATTTATATTATTATTGATAGAAAATGAACTCTACCATCATTATTAGCCAATATGGTTCTGCTTCATTATCGACAATGTATACTTCGGGAAATACTTCAGATGTTGAAGTAATAGACATTGAAGGATTTATACCTTCCATTGTAAGAATAAAGTTGAATATATACAGTTATTCATACATATTATAGATCATACACGATTTACTGTAAACAAATATGTAATTCCAATTTGTGTACAAGTTTAAAAATCTGTTCTTCTATTACAATGTTTAACATTAAAGTTAATGCGTGCATAGATAACAAATTAATTAGAAATTTATTGTGGAAATACCTAACGAAAATGAAAAATTAAATGATATCGCTCAAAAAATATTGATATTAATATTTGTAGAATTTTTATATATCTATTACTTGATAAATATATGGTATTTGTAATGTAAATCAGCTGTTAATTAATTTAAAAAAAAAACAAATGATATTTTAATAATAATAACACTATAAAAAATACACAGTATAAATTATTTTAATAAATATTTTTGTATGTATCACTATAAAAAAAGAAACTATAACAGACTTGAATTGAAACGTTATAATCACGTACGAACATGCTTTGCATAAAATAACCAAAAATACAGTGAGTAGTGGGTACTCTATTTTTAGATGACTTGAAACTCCCTACTAAGTGAACACTGTTCTTTATGTAGTGAATTTTCACTCTATTACAAGCAATAAATAATAAAAAGATCTACGTAATATTTAAAAAAATATATATTTTAATATAATTTTTTTAATGGAAGTGTCACATATAAGTTTGCTGATGACGTTGTTAAATTATCTGATATTTGTACTCTTTGTAAGTATGAATATATTTTCATGTATATTAATTCACAAATTAGTGTTACATAAGTTCACTCTTTTTAATACATGTATGACAACGCATTGAATAGATAAACAAATATTTTTAATTATTTAAATATATCAATTTAAAAAACTTATTAATACATTTTTTATTATCTTGTGTTCTTGTATTAAATACTTACATTAAACCTTGATAACGATAAATGTAATATTTTTCTGAATCTATCTAATATTAAAAATATTTTAATTTATAATTTTTGAACAAATAAATACAATACTAATGGACTAAAAACGCTGTAGAACACAAAATTAAAAAAAAAATGAAGTGCGAACAAGAACAAAAATTTATTCGTTGCATGCGCCGCAATCAAGAAACAAAATTTAACTAATATAATGTAACGATCAAAATATAACTGTATAATCAAGAGGTAGAAAAAAATACTTCTATAGTATTTACTAATATATTATTACTCGATTATAATTACTGCTTACTCTTTTTGATGATCGATAAATAGAAGATGCAACAGGACCGATAAGATTGGATTGTACAGAATTGATATCGCCTACATAAAATATAGGTCGACTTGCACTCCGAAGACCCTAGAAAAAAAGTTATTAAAAAAAATATAATATTAATGTTTTATTTTATATTAAAAAATGTATAAATTTCATTGACACATTATGATTGTCAATATTACCACTATTTACTTGCCTGATAACCATGTTCCAATTCAGTGTAAGACATGTCAAATAAAGTTTCATTGATAAACAAAACTGGATTACTTTTCTCAGTTAATTTAATTATTAAGTAAGTACGTTAAGCATCGACGAGCACGTTAGACTTATTTATCTAATATTTAACAACATCTATTTCGTTCGTAGTAGGACCGCCGGTATAACAATGGAATTGCCAATCAATGTGGTGGATGGATTCCTCAATTAGGTTATGTTATATAGAGTGTCTAGTTGTGATCATAGAAAAAAAGAAGAGAAAAATGTATATACCTATATAAATATATATATGTATATAATATATGAACAAACACATATGATGAAAAAAAAAAATTAACATGAAATATTTTTTAATTAAAAATGTATGTATATTAAATGATAATAATTAATATAAAAATACTTTAATCATTGATAAGATATCCTTATTATTTTCATTTATGTCATTATTTAAAATTACAACAATTTGTATGTATGTATATAAATTTTAATCTAAAAATATATTTGACAATACAATACATAGCAGATTTTGCACCCCCTATTTAATTTGGTATGAATCTAGAGAAAAAATATTAAATGGTTAACCTAAACATTAACAACTCTCCTTTCATACTACGTAACGTGGTGTAATATGAATTCATTCATCTTTTTGCAAATAAAATTTTGTTATAAAATTTTTTTTGTTATACTTTTGAACAAATAATCAAATTAAATGTAAACTTATTGTTAAGTAATTCAAAATTGTTAGAATTCATAATAAAAAGGTTGAATTTGATTTGCAGAAAAGTAAATTTTATTTGTAAAAAGTTGAATTTAGAGTGCGAAACGTGTATTATTCTATAAAATAGATAAATAAAAGTAAAAATTATTTTTTAATTTTCAGTAGAAACGAAAAAATAAATTAAGAATCATTATATTTATACAATAAACATTTAATGAAAACAATGGGTAAAGAAGATAGTTCAAAACATGCAATTGCAGGAGGTATTAGTGGATTTCTCACACGATTCATTTGCCAACCTTTGGATGTTGTGAAAATAAGATTTCAGGTAATATCAAATATTTTAAATATTATGATATAATGATATTATATATTTCTTTTTAGTTACAAACTCTCATATATATTTCATATTTGTTTATAGTTACAAGTGGAACCCATAAAACGATATCATACAAGTAAATATCAATCTTTTTTCCAAGCATTTCCGTTAATATTAAAAGAAGAAGGAATATCTGCATTATGGAAAGGACATGTACCTGCTCAATTATTATCCATTGTTTATGGGGCAGGACAGGTAAAATATAATCTTAAATATAAAAAAATATGACAAAAAATTATAATAAAAAAAAAGAAAGAATTAAAAAAATTTGATCTCATTACAGTTTTATTCTTACGACGTACTTACGAAGTTTGCTAATAAAAATTCAATTTTAAATGAGTGGAAGTATTCGACAAATTTTGTGGTTGGTGCAAGTGCCGGTAGTATAGCTACTATTATATCTTTTCCTTTCGATACAATTAGAACAAGATTAATAGCTCAGTCTTATAATGATAAGGTATATAAAGGCATAATACACTCGTGTAGGTAAGTTTAATAAAAGAAATTTTCTACTGCAATTAACCTTTCACATTATGATTTAACATGCAGAGCTGCGTGCCAAAGTTAGTGTTATATTTTATGCTTCTTATGTCTGGCCTGTAAAACTCGACATGAGTAGAATTAGTGTTCCTCATGTTTGGGCCATAAAGCATATTATGAATCTCACACATTGTTATAGTGCAAAGAGTTAAAATAATTTTAATATGTAATCTATTTGTTGTAATTTAAAATATCTGTTTGTATCTTATTTTTACAGTATAATTTTACATCAAGAATCACCAAAGGTCTTTTTTGCCGGATTATCACCGACATTAATACAAATTGCTCCACATACCGGTTTTAACTTTTTATTTTACAGTATTTTAACAGAAAATTATAAAAAATATTTTAAAGAAACCAATGTAAGTTTTTACAATTCTTTTATATCGGGTGGTATGGGTGGTTTAATGGCTAAGACAATTGTATATCCGATGGACTTAGCTCGAAAAAGACTCCAAATCCAAGGCTTTGAATATGGTAGGAAAGGATTTGGTAAATTTTTTAAATGCAAAGGTCTGATAGATTGTATCAGAGTTACTATAAAAGTTGAAGGTTTGAAAGGTTTGTTTAAAGGCTTATTACCGAGTCAATCAAAAGCTGCATTGACGACAGCTTTGTATTTTACTTTTTATGAACAAGCTTTATTATTCTTAAGAAGTATTTAATAATATTCATTTGAAAGATAACTACAGACCAAATAGAGAACAAGAAAACTATACTTTAAGAATGATTAGTAAGTAATATTTAATTTATCATTTTTATGTGATTCCAAATATAAGTAAAATATTAAACAAATTTTATTGCATTGTATGAATACGAAAGTGTATTTGGACGCTACATTTTTATCATTTAACGAATGAAGTATATATGTATATTAAATTAAACTCTTAACATAAAACGAGACAATTTTAAAATAATTGAAAGATGTATACATTTTTTACAATGTGTTTATAATAAACTTACACAATAAATGGATTATAAAAGTATTATATTATATTTTTTTTATATTAATTATTCTCTGTATTATTTTTTAATCATATTGAATAATTAATGTACAATTATACTGAGTCACGGTGTATATACACAGCATATATATATATATATATATATAATTTATATACACATGCATGCGCTCGTGTATACGCCCCATAAGTTAGCAGTATATAAAATGCATAAACCAATCAGAAAGATCAACTATGTAGCTCTTTTTGATTGGTAGAAAATCCGTACAATTATTTTATACCGTAAAACAATTATTATGCAAATTATTTATAAATTAGTAAATTTTCATACATGATAAATATTTTTATAAATATTTAATATCACTTAAATGTAATAATGGATTTATAAATTGTACTGTTCGCGAATTTTCTCGAAATATATAAAAGGGGAAAAAGATCGATACATGGAAAGTATGCGCGGAAGATGAATTTGAAAGTTGTGCGCAGAATTGTTACCCCCCACCACTAATTTTAGGAAGTAGAATCCTAGGTGACTCATATCCGGCATCTGCCTGGGTCGTTCTTTCTGTCTCTGGTAGCAGCACGGGTAGGTTTGGTGTTGTATTATATTCATTTTTTTAATTTATTTTATCATTTATATCTACTCTAAATCTTTCAATATCTTCTTTAAACAATATTTAAATTAAATTTTAACCGAATTATTTATTTTACAGAAATCTTAGCTGCTTTCAACTAAAGAAAGAAATTAAGTTTTAACAACCACACACCACATTATACTTGCTTCCGGGACCTACAGTAGTTACAACTATTCAACATGTAAGTAAAGAAATTCGTTTTAATTTAGCATCAAAATTTTATTAGATTTTTACAAATTTTTATCATTTTGATCGATTAATACAAACACGAGGTTTAGTGGATTATACACACCCAGTGATTCTTAGAAAATATTTAACGCGTGGCTGTGCAGAATTTCTGGAACTTTCCATCATGCGCACATCGGCCTCATTCGCCATGCGCAAAATTATCGAACCGTCCATAATGGACGTATCCATTTTGCCCTCGCTTCTATGATGAAAAAAAAAAACGGAAAATAGAAATTTCTAGAAGACATTGTTTTTTGCCAAATAACTATTAATTTATTTTCTCAACTTTAATTGGATTTAGTTTTTACATATTATTGTAAATTTCTTCGTTTAAGGATACGAACCAGGAGCACTATTCTTGGATTATTAAGAATTGGGTTAGTATCATGCTAATCCTTATTTTATTTTCGATTAAATATTACAAATAACTAATTAAAATTACAAGAAATTTTATTTACTTTTTGGAGTAACTTTTTTTTTTTTATATAAATTTTTTCATATTAGCATGAAACAATTTTCATTTTCTGAATTTACACGTGAATAAAATTTTGCAGTATAAGATTTACTTATAAAAATATATATAAGTATATACATATATGATACATAAAACGAAATTAATTAGTAACCCTCTTATTTTGGCATGCCTCCATTTTGTATTTCGATGGAGCATGAATGCTTGTAAGAGGAAGAGTAAAATGTGAACTAATGCCTTCGGAGTCCACACACTAAAGTCTGGAACCGTTTCTCAATATTCACTACAATTGTTTAATAAATTTTTTTAGTAAATTTGAGTTTTTCTTCAGCAATATATATATTTTTTTAATATTCAATTAAAGTAAGTTCACTTTCTTTTTTCAGGACTTACGGATCTATGTCTAGTGGATATCGTAGCAATGGCGTAAGCCATCGCGGAGGCGTAAGCCAGAGAAGTGCTTATGGCGGTGGTAATACAAACAATAGATTTGGAAGTCGTAATGGAAGTATTGGTGGAAATAGTGGAGGAGGTCTTGCCGGTCGTGGGCAACGCAATGCTAATGTAGCAGGAACAAATTTGAGAAAACCTAATTGGGATTATGAAAATTTGAAACCATTTAAAAAAGATTTCTATGTACCACACCCGAATGTACAATCGCGTCATCCTCGTGAAGTCGATTCATTTAGAGAAGATAACAAAATTACTCTTAAGGGAGAGAAAATACCTAATCCAATTCAATTTTTTGAAGAAGGCAACTTTCCAGAGTATGTTATGCAGGCTATTAGAAAGCAAGGTTTTACAGAACCAACCGCCATACAAGCTCAAGGTTGGCCAATTGCTATGTCTGGACTTAATATGGTTGGAATTGCACAAACTGGATCTGGAAAAACTTTAGGATACATATTACCTGCTATTGTACACATTAATAGTCAGCAGCCTTTGAATAGAGGAGATGGTCCTATTGCTCTGGTCTTAGCTCCAACTCGAGAACTCGCTCAACAAATACAAAGCGTTTGCAATGATTTTGGATCATTATCTTATGTAAGGAATACTTGCATTTTTGGCGGTGCACCCAAAGGCAGCCAAGCACGTGATCTTGAACGTGGTGTTGAAATTTGCATAGCAACACCTGGGCGTCTCATCGATTTCTTAGAACGTGGTACGACTAATTTACGTAGGTGTACATATTTAGTATTGGATGAGGCAGATCGTATGTTAGACATGGGCTTCGAGCCACAAATTAGAAAGATTATAGAACAAATCAGACCAGATAGACAAGTTCTCATGTGGTCTGCTACTTGGCCAAAAGAAGTAAGAAATTTAGCTGAAGAATATCTAACTGACTATACTCAATTAAATATTGGATCTTTGACTTTGGCGGCTAATCACAATATCTTACAAATAGTCGATGTTTGTCAAGAACATGAAAAAGAATCAAAGTAAGTAGTTAGTCATTTCATTAAGTTTTTTCTATAGTACTAAAAGATTAATATATAAATATCTGTAATATGATGAAAAAGGTAAATGAAATTCTTTGATTGCATATAAACCATTATTTTTACCTCTAAGAAGAACTGATTTATACAGATTTAATTTTATAAATGTTATTTATTTATATATATAAATACATAGATAAAAAGAAAATATTCGTTATATTCAAATGTTTGATTAAATTTCAGATTGGGAACTCTGTTGCAAGAAATTGGCAGTGTTAACGATGACGGTGGAAAGACTATCATCTTTGTAGAAACTAAAAAGAAAGTTGAAAATATTACTAGGAATATTAGGAGGTACGGTTGGCCTGCTGTGTGCATGCACGGTGATAAGTCACAACAAGAAAGAGATTATGTTTTAAGAGGTACAATCCATTTAAATGCTTTCATTTATTTTCATCCTTTCCTATAACATCATTTAAAACTTTAATTTTTTATAATTCAACAGAGTTCAGGAACAAGAAAGGTTCAATTCTTGTAGCAACGGATGTTGCTGCACGTGGATTAGGTAAGTAATATATTTCTTCTATTTTTTTTATTTATTATCTTTTGTTCTGAAAAATATCTTGCAGTTTACAAAAAAAAAAACAAAAGAAAAAAAAATTCATAATAATTCTAAGTCATGCAAATAAAATGTATTAGTATAAATTCCGTGAATATTAAAGGATATATAGAGGAAGATGGCGATGTAGCACAGACTGGTTATATGAAGTGATGCCTCACTGTTCAATGGATAAAGTGAAATAATGATCATTATTGAACAAGATAATTATTATATATTTGTAGGTTATGTTCATAGTACTTTCATTTCAAAGACAATGTAATCATATATTTTGCATAAATCTGAGAATGCTGCTTATCAATAAGTAGGATCATATTTTCAATAACAAAATAACCAGTTATTAATCTATAGGAAAATTATCAAATTTTTGATAGAATATTTGATCGCAGTTTCAAATTCTAGTTAACGTTTAAAATAATTTTTTTTTATATTTATAAGATAGGAAATATAGATCCTGCTATTAAACTGTAGTATTTTCAGAATTGAGATACACATTGTGTGAAGTACAAGTATATGATATATTCTCAAACCTTACATCATAAGCTTTTTAAAGACCATAAAATAGAAGGCATTAGTTAGCTGGTATTTTTTTCTTTTTTAAAATAGTAATTTTGGCTTATATACATATATTTTATATATATGTCTTTATTTTTTAATCAGTAGATGCAACATGACAAATGCTTTTAATTCTACACATATACAAGAGACAGTGCATTTCAAACGTAATTGACTGGTTTCTTCCAAATTATTTATTCTAGTGTCACTTTACGAATATGTTTTTCTTAAAATTATTTTTTTTAGAAAATGATTTTGAGAAGAAAAGTGTTTAGTGTCACATTACCGTTTAATAATTTTGAAGATATTGATTTGTTACATTTTAGATGACCGACCTTGTCTACATAGTGAGTTTCAAACATTTTATGCAATATAATTTTATACAGATTTTTTATACACTGGTATAAATATGTAAGTTTTTGACATAATTCTCTAACTTATAAACGAAACTTGCTATGTATTATTTATATATTCCCAAATTGATTTACGTACATACAGCTTTACTATTTTTCATTTCAGTATTTGTACATGGAATTTATATTTAATTTAATGTGTACAAATTTATAATAATTTTTTTAATCAATTTTATAGGTGCAATTATACCAATTGTTATATGTCTACATTTCAATCATGGAGATGTATGGAAATTAGTAGATTGCAATTTCATTGTTAGAGTTCAAACTAGTCATTTGTTGTACGAGTTCGATGAAAAGAATATCAAAATTAGTATGAAATTGTTCTTTGGGAAACAATGTATGTGTAAAGCATCTTAAAAAAGAATTTATTTTATTTTTTATTTTATTTATTTATTTATTTATTTATTACTTTTGCAATGTTGTAATTTATTTCTAGAACTTATAAGTTATCTCAGCTATTATATTTATTGTAATGCTATTTGACGATTGAATGTCTTGAAAGTTCCAAATATTGATTGATTTTATTATTTTTTAATTTGCATTTAAAAAGTAATGACAAAAAATGTGTGCTTCCACCAGCATAGCTGTTGAAAAATTTGCTAATGCAATCTATTCCCATTGTGTTAGTTCTGTGAGCTAAGACGAAGAGGATATGATGATGGGCTTGTGTCGAAGACTTGAGAAAAAAGTTTTAATGCGACAACAAATAAACCAAATATAAAAAAAAAAAATGATAATGACATGAAAAAAAAGAGAAATGGTTTTTTAGAGATATAAGTGTGGGCATCTTTTAATTTATGTTAATCAGTCTGGTTGTCTTTTGTTTCAGAGGCACATGGTGCACAGAATACGTGAGTGTGCGATGAAAAACAATTATGGAATAAAAATAACATAGCTCACTCATAGTACGTGCGCAATTTTGCATAAAAAAAAAACTTGTACTTAATGTGCCTCTGTGTACAGCCTGTGTACCACGGAAGTATTTAGTGGTGCGCGGGCGTTATCGTGCTGGTTGGTTGTGAGATAAAACGCTGGTTTCCATTTTGGTACAACCATCACACTTCATAGCCAATGCCCAGCCGGTGTCAGAGACAACAATCTATTGATTTTGCTACTATCGCTACGTTGAAGCTCACGACACAACAGTCCGTGATCTGAACTTGCATTCAAGACTACACACCCCCTGGTGGCACTTTGTTTGCAGTCATACGGAATGCAATGTTCAGCAGTAACGGGTTTGTATTTATTATAATGCAGCAGACTTAAGGATTATAAAGTACGCATTAAATGCGTAATTTATAAGCTAAGCTCATAATTTTTGTATCCTTTCACAATTTATAAAACAATAATTCCGGAGACAACGATATTATATTTGTATTGTACTATTAATCTTTTTCTCTCTCTCTCTCTCTCTCTCTCTCTCTCTCTCTCTCTCTCTTTCTCTCTTTTTTCTTTTCTTTTCTTTTTACTATATATTTTATCTTTCTTGCTCTTTATCAACTTTTAAAGCTTCTACTTTTTATATTTATCTATGAAAATACTTTGATATGTATAAATTAATTTTCAACTATTATTGGAACTTGTCTTCGCTCTGTTGCTTGGAATTATTGATTTAGAATAAATTAAAATATATATTATATTTTGACCTCTCTATTATTACAGAGAGAAAAAAAATATTCTTTTCTATTTTTCATTTATTTAATATTCCATTTTAATGAATGTATGAATTATTATAGGTTTAGCTGCATATATACAATAATAATATGTATATACATAAATATATATTTATGTAATTTAAGGAACAAATAATATAAATTGTAATGCAAGATAGAAAGATAAAAATATTATCAGTCTTAATGACTGGCTAAATTCTCTGTGCTTTCACATTTCTATTTCAATATATACTTTTCTACTATACGAAAGCCAGGGAAAAAAGAAATAAATATTCGTTTAGATTCGTATGATTAAAAAAAAAAAAAAGAGATAATATGCGCATCTAAATCATCTTTACCTGCTTTACAACAATTATTTTTCTTTAGATGTTGACGATGTAAAATATGTGATCAACTTCGATTACCCATCGTCGTCTGAAGACTATATACACAGAATTGGAAGAACAGGACGTTCACAAAGCACAGGAACAAGCTACGCATTCTTCACACCACAAAATAGCAGACAAGCTAAAGATCTGATAAATGTACTTCAAGAGGCTAATCAAATCATCAACCCCAAATTGTCTGAATTAGCTACGAGAACTGGTGGCGGTAACTACAACCGCAGTAAGTCTTTTTACCTACAAAATTTATCGATAATATCAATTAAATATTATATACATGCACACAGACACACACACAAAATAATAATAATGATAATGATAATGATAATCTAACTAAAGTATGAATAATTTCAGATCGTTGGGGATATCAAGCACGTGGAAGGGAAAACACATTTTCCGGAGCACACAAACGTTTTGACAGTGCGAGAAGTAGTTATAACAGTTGATTGGATGCGATATCTATTTTCTTACATGGTACTGAGCGATCAATTTTGGAATCATCTAGTTTTACATACAATTAAAACTTAATTTTAATCTCATTAGAAAACAAAAAAGCTTCATATAATTTATATGTGAACATAACACCAAAGGGTGTACGAAAAACTTATTATAGATTCTTTTTTATCTGGCCAAATTGTCTTCCTCCGTTTTGTTATTAAGAAACATACTTTAAGAAATTAATTTCTTTTTCTTTTCCTTTTTTTTTCTTTTTAAGTTAATTTTATTTTATTCATACGTACAGAGAAAGTAGTGTATATATCTGTACTTGTAAAATCGTTATTTATAAAAGAAATTGAAGAAAAAAGAGAATAGGATAAAAGTAATATTTAATTTTTTACGATAATTCATCGTAATCATCGTAGTTGTTGTATTTTTTTCAGTAATTTTTTCTTTACACGTAAAAGTTCATACGTGACGGAGGAAAATTAGAAACACATATTTAGGGAATTCTTATTTTAAAAGAAAGTGAAAAGAGAAAGCGGAAAGCTCTTTAGTACTAAAGATAATATCAGGCTCGGGGTGAAAAAACGAACTATAGTAAAAACACTCCTGCTGTAATTCAATGTTATTAGCAAACATATTTTTTTGACACTTCCTTAAAGAAAAAGTTTTTACTTTATAAAACATCTTATTTTGGATCAGCGTTAAAAATAAATGAAAAATGAAAATGAAAAAAAAATATGTTTGATAATAATAAATGTGCCTGATGCGATCTTTTTCTTTTTTTTTTTTTATTTAATATTACAAACATTTAAGGATACAAATGGTGTTAAATCCATGCTTTTGCAATAATAGTTTCAGCATTTTTTTCTTACTTGGTACCTTTGTTAAGAATTATTTAGACTCGTCTTAGTTGTATGATTGAGTGGTAATAGGGGGTATAAATAATTTAGTAAACTTGTCAGTATTCATTCCAATTCTTTGATATGATCAGATAAACAACATTGATCGTAAGCGAAGTTCTTTTTTCAATTGTGTGTTGTGTGAATAAACTAGAGAGGAGAGGGAGTCGTGATAAAAAAAAAAAAGTTCATTGTAGTTTTGTAGAGAGCTATGTGGAAAAAAGAAATTCAGAGAAAAAAAAAAATACGTTTTCCCGTTCCATTGGAAAAGTTTTATACAAGTAATGTTAAAGTATCGAATTAACGATTCGAAGGGCAGATTGATTACTCGCAAAATGGTAAATTATTTACAAACAAACAAAAATTAAAAACAATACAAATCTATACAAAATAATCCTTCTACTATACAACAATATATTCTCCCATGACATTTAAAAAAAGAAATTAATGTTTTTATAAATGTGTTTATTTAATTTTCTTTAAAACTAATTAAATGATTGCACGTTTATAAGACTAATGCACATTGATGTATTATCCCTATGTTGACAGCAATAAAAAAAAAAAAAAAAAAAAAAAACATTAACAAGTCGAAGGAAAATACTTCAGTGTCTTTTTTTTAATTATTTAATTTCATTATTTAACCCTAACTGTAAATTAGTTAGGTTTTGATTTCTTTAATTCATTCCAATTTGTAATTTTCATTAATTTTAATTGAATGCAATATAAAAAGTTTACCTAGAGTACACAGTATAGTATAGTAGAAAAAAAAAGTAATATTTTGTGAGTGTTTGTCTACACGTAGTATAACATTATTATAATCCTGTGTATTAATACATTTTGTTCTTACATATATTATTTTAATTATAACTAAATATTGTTTAGAGAGAGTTACGAATTAGTAAACTGGTTTCGAAACGGTGGTAGATTCAGTATCCTAGCGGTCCCCAATAAAGCCAGTCCTGAAAATAAAATAAATATAATAGTCTAGTGTGTAATAAAATAACCTTAATAAATGTATAACATTTACAATATTGTAAGATATAGATGTGCAAAATAAAATTGGTAATAGAAAAAAATATTGGTGTTGTAATTAATGCAATATACCACTTGCTATAGTATACATCACTGCTTTTCCTTTAGTTTTTTGTAATTGATTAGTATAATAAGTAACATAAAGGCTTGATCCAATCAAACCACCACCGCTAACAATTCTGCAAGACAAACAATCTCGATCTCTATTAGTTATTATACTGTTAACTGTGCTTGGCATTTTGTATAAAACATTAGTTTGCAATAAATGATTTAAGTTTATGAATTTGACACTTCAAGTTAGCCTAAATTATCACTGATGAGTAAACGTCGAAAGAATGTTTTGATAGAATAGGTTATATTCGATTACTTTCGATCTATCAGAAGTATCGTTTACATGAACAATCTAACTGTATATTTCGATTGTGAATAGTAGTATTTTGTCGACCTAATCTTACTACGATATAAAAAGATCAATAAAACTATCGATGAAAATAATATGTATTATTGTAGATAAAATTTGTTAAAATGATGATAAAAAAATGTTGAGAATATAATTTGAAATTTAATTTTATAATATATAGGTGTGTTCTATATATTTATGTATGTGTTTAAATTAAAATTTGTTTTAAGGTTTATGAACAAATGATAATAAAAAGAATAAAATGTTTAAATTTGGGTTCTCAGAAAAAAATCATGCCAAAGGTATTTATCTATCAAATATTTAATAATATTTATTAATAAATGAATAAATTCGATATCATGTTTGAGGTTATACCATTTTAAATATTGTCGCCATTTTTATTGGCGCTATAATTTAAAATGTATTAAACATATTATATTTTTTTTATAGAAGACAACATTAATAAAGAAAAACCTATTCTTGATTGGATGAGTGCATCTAGGATTGAATTAACATCATTTGATTACGGTCGAAATTATGAACCCGATGAATATTTGGAAACGAAAATCTTTGATGAAATAAAATTGAATTTAATTCGTTCTGACAAAGTATTGTGCAATTTAATAAGAAATAATTCAGTAAATATTATTGAAGCAGAATCACAGCATTCTGATCTTATCCCTGCTAAATATGAAGGTATATTAATTTGATTATAATTTAATTATATAATTAAAAAAAAAAGAAAAATTCTATAACATTTATTGTAAAAATTTATTTCTAACTATTAAGGTGGTTTGAAGATATGGGAATGCACTTACGATCTGATTGAATATTTAATTAAAGAGAATATAGCATTCGAAAATAAACTGGTGCTGGATTTAGGTTGTGGTACTGGAGTAATTGGATTAGTAGCACTCCTGAATGGTTCTCTCGTTCATTTTCAAGATTATGTTTGTATATTTTTAATATTCTTCTTCTTCTATTTTTATTTTCTAGAATATTTAAGATGATTTATATAATAAGAAAAATATTTTCTATACAGAACGCAGAAGTAATCAAGTTGGTAACTATATCAAATGTTCTATTAAATTGTGAAGACAAACGGAGGACATTAGATAAATGCAAATTTTATTGCGGAGATTGGGCATCATTTGTAATGCTCTTTGATAAAGATATTAAAGATAAGGATCAAAAGTATGACTTCATTTTTACCAGCGAAACCATTTACAATCCTGAAAATCATAGAAAATTATATGAAGTTTTTAAGAAGAGATTGAGACCTGACGGTATTGGGTAAGAGGAATATCTATTTCATGATTTTCATAAATATTAAATAACTGATTATTTTAGACTCGTTGCTGCAAAGACATATTACTTTGGCGTGGGAGGTGGGATGCGTCAATTTGAAACTATCGTAAAAGAGGATCAAATGTTCAATACTGAAGTGGTATGGAAAAATTCACAAGGTTAGTAACAATTGCTAAAAATATATTTTTCACTAATATTCATAACATTTCTTTTTTCCTCTCTATAAGTAATATAATATTATAATTTTATGATTATGTATTTTAGGCCTACAAAGAGAAATATTAAAACTTTCTTGGCGATAAAAGAAAGATAAGTAGAATATGTATGTATATTGTATATATATATATATATATATATATAATCTAATCGAAATTTAAAAGCATTGGAAGACAAAAATACAATTAATTGTATAATAAAATGTTCTAATTTTAAGGCGATAATCTTTCATAGACCCAACCGTTCTTTCCTTTATGAACAAAAATATTATCAATTTTTTCGTTAGGTTTTAGCTTTCTAAAAATAATTCTATCATGTAAGCGATCGCTTTGTCCTTGCCAAAATTCTATTGACTTTGGTCTAATTAAGTAACCACCCCTACAAAAAAATTAATCAATTAATTTTACGTACATGATGAGTCTACATACAAGAAAATTAATCAAAGGAGATTCAAAATAGCGTTACCAATATTCTGGTCTTTTAATGGTTTCTTTAGAATTTTCAGCAAGTAATTCTTTTTCTTTACAGATAAGAGTTTGCCTGTTAGCGATGACGGTACTTTGACGACTTGCTATCGATCCTATTTGACTAGGATATGGTCTACTTTGAAAATATTTATCTGAATCTTCAGTTGAAGTTTTTTCAGCTATTCCCTCTATTCGTATCTGTAATATTTTATAACAATAAATCACAATAAAATATTAAATTTACAAAATTATGATTTATAAATGAATAAATAATATATTTTATACAGCTCGGTGTAATGGTTCCCAATAGAGAGTCATTGCAACATTAGGATTTTCTTCCTGAAAATCAAATTCAATTTAATTTTCATTCTCTCTAATTTTATAATAATAGAAAATAGTTATATTTTAATATATAAGCTTACTATTTCTCTACCCTTCCTGCTGTGATAATTAGTATAAAATTTGAAACCTTCCGCATTATAATCTTTTAATAATACCGGTCTTACAGATGGAAAACCATCTCTGAAATAATATTTTTGTTATACGCTTTCAGTTACTAAAGTTTTTTCAAATGATTTATGTTTGTATAAAATGTTTATCTTATCTTTATTCATAGTAAATATTGATACTAATAAGTTAGGAAAACTTTAGACACCCAGCATATCTAAGAAATAAAATTACTTAGTTGCAGTTCCAAGAAATGCAGCATTTGGTTCGGCTATATATTGCGTTGTACATGCTTCCGTAAACCATGCTCTAAATTGTTCAATCGGATCTGTGCTTACTAATTGATCTTCCGTAAAAGTTTCATTCCTATTTTTATATCTTATTCGCATACCTGCAAAAGTATTTTTATAGAAATAATAAAAAAAAAACTATTAAATCGTTGTTTAATGAAATTATTTAAAGAAATCTGGCAAAAATTATAATTATAATTATATATAAATTATTATAAAAAAAAAAATTGTATATAAAAAAATCATAATTATATAAATTAAAAATTTATTTTCATTACAAATTATAGTGATTAAAAATAATAAATATATATATATTAGGATATACCTGCTATATCAATATTATTCATTAAATTCAAATCTTGAGGTTGGTCCGACATAATTCCTTCCAATGTTAGAACAATAACACGACTGATTACACGTTGGTAAAAGCTTGCTAGTCATTTAATGCCTCAATCGATACGGTCATGGAAATTTTTAGAAACTATAACTTGAAATAAAACGTTTTATTTTAATGAACCTCTCTTATTTAAATGTTCATCATATTTAATTTTATCACTATTTTTCTTATCTTTTATCTTATCGTAAATATACTTTTTCATCACTATAACTTAAATTAGATACATATCTCATTCAAGGTTATTTGATCGTTTTTCCTCTTAAACAGTTATCAGAGGTAAATACAGTACCGTATTATAAGCTAACTGGTACCAGGGTTAACATGATTATTCTTATTCATTTTCTTAAAAGATAATAGAATTCTTTTAAATAATTCATTCAATGTTATTTACCAAGCTGCACTTTCGAAGAACGATAACCTGTTTAACCTTTTTTACTAGTGAGTAACCTTTCTTATTTATTAGTATTTTGAAATATCGTAGGAATAGAAAATTTCATTATGTATATATATATATATTTGTATTTAATTAATTGTAAAAAACTTTTGTTGTACTCTGTCCTTGTTTATTAGTGTTTCATAGTAATTAGGTAGTTATTATTACTATTTTATATTATACGTAAAATGTAAGTTTAAATATTTGGAACATGAATGGATAAATGCAGCGATGTGGAACAAAATGAATATTTATGAATTTCAGAGAGGAACTACCATTAATTTAATATAATTTTTAAAGATTTTAACAATTTTTAGATTCATTCAATATAATACAATAAATTTTTTTAAATAAATTGATGATATTTAATAATAAGTTTAGAAAATATTTGAATGGTTCTCCAATTGGATGTCATTACTCAGTCATTAATATTGTATTATCTTCTTATTTAAATTTTATTAACAATGCTTACTTACTTTGTAAGTAATATTCTTTTTCATATTATTTCAGTTTTTCCAACAGTGCTCGTTTAGTTTTCATGCAATATTCTTTTCATATTGTTACAGCTTTTTTTGTTTTATTTACTTTTCTTGATAAAAAGTATATTTATATATATATAAATATATTTGTTTATTACGATAATAAACATTTGTATTTATTTTTATGGTGAATTTATTTCTAATAAAGTAGGGATGATGTGTTTATAAAAAATGGAATTGGTTTTGTGTGTGTATAATGTTTGGATATGTAAAACGAGTGAGAAAAATAAGAAAAGGAAAAAGCAGTTACAAACAAATAATTTATATATTAAAAAATTAGAAACAAAAGAGGGGGGGGGGCGAGAGATTCACGCAACACTTTCTAGCCATTCTTGTAATGCTATCATGTGAGGTGGTGTTTCAGGATCTTTGACAAAGGCACTCGATTCGGCAAATGTAATTTTTGAATTAAGTTGATGGAATTGAAAATCTTTGCTATTTTTTCCAAGGAGGGTGTTTTTAAATGACGCATCCATAGTTTCTAGTTGATTGGGTTTAGTCAGTTTTAAAAGATTCATTTCTTTTTCCAATAATGATTTAATCACAGAAGAACCCTTAGCCATAGTTTGATCCTGTTTATTGCACAATATTAATATCGGTAATCTCCTGACCTCATCTATATCTGACAATAAGTTGTATAAATATCTAAAAGAAATATAATTGATAGATCGTTTTATAAAAATATTAGAAATATTCAGATACAAGTTAATATATTTGTATTTTTGATACTTACTCCGCAACATCTCGAATATTTTTCTGAAATGTAACCGAATCAATGACAAAAATAATTGCTTTAGCAGCTAATTTATATTTGTCAAAGAATTCATAACGCAATCGTTCATCTCCGGGTAGAGCAACGATCCTTAAAGTTTTCTTGAATAAACGATTTATTAAAGTTATTAATACTGTAAATGTTTGAAACTGCTTTTCTTAAATTAGTAAATATTTTAGTAATATTATTCACAAACTTACATTATTGATTATCATCTCTCCTATATTTTCTTTAACAGATGTATAAGTTTCAACAAATTTGGAATAAACCAAACGTGAATGTATCAAAGTTTTTCCAGCATCGCTAAGTCCAGTCAGTAATATAGTCTGACCAATAAATTTTTTCTTACGCCATTTAGCGATCACTACTATTGACAAAGATAAAATTATCCTAGTTTTAATCAATACGACAAAAGGGAGAAAGTATCAACGTAGTTAGATATCTTATTGAATCAATATGTTTCTATTTTTTTATTACGCGATTCATGATAGAATGTTTTATATTATGTGTATATTAAATTTTCTCCTATTTATGATATACGTCTTACAATTGTTTAATTATTATACAAAACATCATTATAAACGCTTATATTGAATAGAATTTTTCTGTTACCAAAAGTGAGTATTAACGATATAAACAATTTTTCCAATCGACGTGACTTAACGATTGTTTAATTGACAAAATCAAATTGAATTATTTAAATGGACATGTGTTTTTAACTATGCACGCAATAAAATTAGATATGACGATACGTATAATACTTAATCACTTTTGATAACATTTCTATATAAAACTAATGAATCGAAATACACTATAATAAATTTAATCATATACACAAAACAAAATAAAAAATGATATTCTATGTAAAGAGACATATGCGTGAGCTAACCTATAAATTTAATTTATTTAATTACCTAAAGTTATTATTAATGCTACAACAACTGTAATTATAATTTTTATTAGTAATGCAAATTCTTCATTTTCCGGTCTCGTATCTTTATCCATTGTTAAAATAATTATACTTTTATTTCAATAATTCGTATAGAAATACACGTGTGTCAAAGATATCACTTGTCACCTGTCTTTTGTATTATGGACCGCCATATTGGTTTATAATCATTTTTATCGACGTTTATGTCGATATTACAGGTATCGAATGTTACGGTCGATAACTTACCACGTGACTTACTTGGACCAATCAATAGCTTACGCATTTATTCGTCAGGGAAAATTAAAATGTTTAAATCTCTCTGTTAAAATAATTACACTACAATTCAAAATCGACGAAAATGTATTTTTTGAATAATTATTGTTAAAATCAATTCATTGTTACATATTTAATTACTTTTACTTCTGTTTTTTGTAAAGTATGGAATAAAAGTAAAAAAAATAATCCTCGATTCTACGATAATACGAGGATTATTTTGTTATATTTTTTTTCATCTATCATTTTTCACGTTCTCGTTTATATTTCTTTTAAAAAATATATAGCGATCGTTTGTGTTATATTTCATTCTCGAATACGCGGAGAAAAGTAATATGTAAGAAAAAGGAAGAAAAAAAAAGAAACAGTCAAAGAGTTTTATATGAACGAGTTTCACGGCTATTGGGTCGTCTTGGTAAATTTATTACTTCATCCTTTTTCTCTCTCTCTCTCTCTCTCTCTCTCTTTCCTTTTTTTCTTTAGATCAAGATTCGAATCTCTTGGGAAGAATTTCTTGCGGTATAACTACTTGTCAGTCAGTTGCTGTTATGGTCAAGACACTTCAGCAAGTTCTCCTTGCTTATTCGACGTCCCTCGAGACTTCAAGTAAAAGCATAAGAACACTTTTACGGTAATACACTGGCTAGATCATTCAAAGCTTGATCCTCTTTTGTATCAAGGATTTATGTATCAAGGATGTTGAAATTGTATTCAATAAATAACACGAAACGTAAATGAACCGGAGAATACATTTATTAAAAATATATATATCGTGTAATTGAGAGTTTAAGTATATAAATATATGATAATTTGGAAATATTATATTTTGATATTTTCGATATTCAAATTTTTCGAGTAGTCCTGGACGAAACGGTTCTCTCTTTATGATCACTATTCCCGACAATGGACCATTAACGTAAGGTAGTTTCCAAGGGCCTGTCCATATATTTTTTCGAGCTTTGTCCTGCTACCAACCAACGAACGAACGAATGAACGAACGAACTGGAGAAAGAAAGAAAGGAAGGAAGGAAGGAAGAAAGAAAAAGAGATATATGGTGGTAGAAAGGGGTACATAAAAAATCAGGACACTCGAGATCTGAGGCTGTTGCTGTTGCTGTTGCTACTACACTACCGTAAAAGACATCGAGCTCATGGCAAAAGAGGAAGAGGAAGAAGATGAAGAAGAAGAAGAAGAAAAGGAAAGTAGTTGCGCACGCTCGATCGGTATAAAAAACCTAAAGAAAAAAAAGAAACAAAAAGAAATGGGTGTGATAAAGTGCAGCGAGAAAAAGAGAATCTCAATGCAAAAAGAGAGTGCAAGAGAGAAAGACAAAGATAAATATTCTTTCCTTTCCGAGTCGAGTGTACTTCTTACAAAGGACGAACAACTGGGGTACGAAAGCGTAGGATTGCAAAAAAGGACCTCTCTACCAATACCATCTTTCTGCTAACGTTCTCCAAGCGAAGAATCCGTAATTAGATTGCGAAAAAGGAAATGCATACACTGTTTCCTCGAGCGTAAAAAAAAAATATCATCTGTCTTAAAAATTGTTGCGAGGAGATTATTGTAAATTGTTCCTCATAGATATATCCCTGAATAAATACAAAAAATGTAAATTAACACTTTAGTGATCGGTTGCGGTTTAACATATTTACGTTTAACCGACTGCTCATTCTATAATAATAATAATATATATAAGATATATATAAATAATAATATATGTATATATATATATATATATATATATATAATAATATATATATAAATATATATATATATAATAATATAATATAATATATATATATATCTTATATATAATAATAATTATTATATAATATTGTTATATAATAATAATTATGGCAATATTTCGATTCATAGGTTATCGGTCGATAAAATGTTAAAATCTGACATTATGAATATTTAACAATAAGATCAAATATTTGTTTTTAAAATACAATATATAGTAATGGCTAAAAAATTAAACAGACTTGGATTATGTAACGTTCTTGCATTTACGTTCTTACACGTTCCGATATTCTTCAGTATCCTTTTGATCCCGCGAATTCGTGCTCGAACTATGAAAGAATCAACTTTGTAGCTTAACACCGTCGTAAAAGTTACTTCTTTTTTTTTTATTATTCCTTCTCTTTATATATATTTATATCATTTTCTTCTTTACTCTTTTTCATGGTACATAAATCTTATAAAGGAATAAATACGACCGTTAGAAATATAAAACCGGGTGTTCTCTTTCTTATTCGAATAAGAGAGAGAACAAAATGGTCGAGCTATTAAAAATATTTGATTCGTACGACAAAGTATCAAAGTTAGATGAAAAACATTAATCGTTTTTCAACTGACATTGATGATATATAATAACGGTGGTATTAATAAAATCTTACAAATTCGTCGCAGAGAGGGTAGTTTATGGTGTTTGACTATGGTACCAAAGGATCTTAACTTTTTCGAGTGCTCGTATCTTTCCTTTTGTTAGATTTATATATCTAAAGTCGGTCTTTTTAAATCGCAAGGGTGACGGTTAAAGCATTCAGAATGAATTAAATCAACTTAATTCGATCAAGGATGTGAAAAAACAAATCGTAATTCATGTTCAATGCTTAACCGATAGGTTTCAAAAATAAAACAAACGAAACAATAAGAAAACAAACATTTTTTACGAACAATTTTCAAATTGTTTGTTAATTTAAGATAAATGTTTATAAAATATATATACTTAGATGTGAAATCAATTATTATTTTATATGTTTTCGCAATAGATACCTAAGAAATAAATTACAATATTATAATTTATATAAATAAAAAAATAGTAAAAACTTTTCAGTCGATTTAAATTTTGTGGAGAAGAAATTTTGGGGATGTGGTTTCTCGACTGGAAATTTGGAAAAAAAGAAAAAAAATATATATATATTTATCTGGGAAACTAGTTCAACGTTGGTTTCCATCTATCGTGAGAAAGATACGTTTTTTATATATTTTTTTTTTGTTATTTGCCAAGATATTCTTATCCACGAACGTTGGGTAAGGGAACTTTCGAAGGTCCAGCAAAAGAGGGGTTAGAATCTTGAAAAGCAACGAACCCTTAAAAAGAACTCCGATCTGGATCCAGTTCCTTCCTTCTGTGTAGGTTTGGATATCCCCTAATTTTTGGAAATTCTTACGTTACCTACCGACTCTCGTTTTTTTTTTTTTCAATGCGAAGAGAAGAGAGAACTTCATCGGCCACGAAATGTCACGGGGGTGTGGTGGTAACGAGGGTGGTAAAGTAAAGGCGACAGCTATTGTTAAATTTACAAAGGAAAGGATTCGAAGACGTTCTCTCTCTCTCTCTCTCTCTTCTTTTCTATTTCTCCCTCCTTTCCTCTTTCAATTAAACTCAAAACCCGTGGAATCGTAATATGACGCAAGCTGATCTGATTTCTTTTTGGTTAACCAGCTATTTGAAAATATTGACGGGTTATCTGATCCGAATCGATCCAAATATTGATCGATTATCCTTTTTAAGAACTTCCCTATCTTTGTTTCTCTATCTTAAATATAATTATATTTTTTTCATCTTATAATTATTAACAATCATCTCATACATACATATTATGTATATAATGTTTCGAAGTAATTTAAAAAATAGAACGAATATAAATAAGAAAAAAAGAAAAGATTTGTCAATTTCGTATGGTTTGTTATTTTTTATAAAAAAAAATAAGTATCGATATACAAATATTAATTAAATAATATTCAATCCTCAATTTTCAATACCGATACAAAGATTGAATACTACAAATAACGCGCGAGAGAGAGTGAAAGTGAGAGAGATAGAAAACAACATTTAGAAAAGCGTAGGGTTTTTTGTGATATAAAAAAAAGAAGAAAGTACGTAGTCGTAGGAATGGCGTTTGGTTCTCTCAAAGATCAGGAACCATAGAAAGATCAGTTTTTTATATTCTTACGGAGAAGATAGAAACCCGTTTCGCTATCCCTTTCCGCCTCCGCGATTTCCGTGCCACGAATAAACCCCCAATTTTCGCACAAAGGAGAGTCTTCTTGAGAAACCTTATAAAATGGAAGACACAATGAAGCCTTTGTCCGCATTGGACTTACCCCATCCGTCAGATTGAGTCGACCGATTTTTTATTCTTCTTCTTCTTCTCCTTTTACTCTATCTTCTGCTTTTTTTTACCCCCAGAGACAGGGATGGAGAAGGGGGTAAAGAAAGAGCGGAGGGGAGGGAGAAGAAGGTGGATGAGAAGGCTATACGTTTGCGACGATTCCTCCTGAAACGTCCGAAAATCGGTATGGCTATTGTTCGAAGAATACACGTCGTCTTTTATAAAAAAAAAAAATCCTTAAGATCTACTTTTATTCCATCTGCTGCTTCTCCTGATGATTTTTTATTAAAGAAAGAGTACACATTTTGTTCATCGATTATTATCTTTGTATTATTTTTGTCACTTATAATAATAATAATAATAATAAAATAAAATTCATGATCCTATGAATAATAAAGCGAAATCGGTGACCGATTTTTCACGTCTTGGAACCCGAAAATCGTCCAATTGGTGACAGGAATCCCTTTGAAACAATCTTTTCTCTTTTCTTGTCAATGTTTCTATCATAAGTTGCAAAGTTTAGAAAATGTTAGGAGAAAGAAAGAAAAAGAAAAACAACAAAAACAAGAGAGAACTAATAGAAGGGAATAACAGATCACAGACAGGAAATCGCGATAGTCGGCGAGTTGAGATATACACGAGAAGAGCAGCCAACTTTATAACATTTGACGAACCGGAAATGCAATATGGTTAGCAGGCAAGCAAGCAAGCAAGCAAGCAGGCACGTGGGCAGTTTTAACACACGTATGTATACATATACGCACGTGTAAACACACGTGGGGGTCTCTCATATATATGATAGTCTTCTTAGAGTAAAGCCTAAGCGTAAAAGCAGCGGCCGATGTTTCGCTTATCTTTTGTAAAATGAATAAAAGATGGTCCCTGTAGCATTGCTTACTCATTAAAACCTGTTCACTACTCTTCACTCGATAAGCGTTTTTCAGTGACTTCAACGACTGGTACGGACAAATCATGAAACAAAAGTGAGAGAAGAAAACATTAAGTTTCTGTTATAAACCTTAAAGTATTGATCTATAAGTTTGTCTAATTGTAAGTTCACGTTAGTATGTAAGTATTTAGTAAGCTGTAATAATTTAAGTAAATTAAGCTTAATTAACTTTTCAATATTTTACCTGTGTGTTAAGATTGAATAGAACGTAGTGATAATTATTTGAACAATGTTAACTAAAACTATAATTATTAATTCGAAAGTGTATTTAGAAGAAAGTTAATACCTTTGTTGTTTATCGGTCGAGTTCGAAAATAATACTAAACAGTTATTTCAAAGTTAAATCAATATAACCGGTCTTGTTGACGTTACTCCCTACTTCCGAATTTAAAGGATAACAATAATGAAACCCTATTTAAATTTATTATGATTTTTTTTTATCACCGTTCGTTTATTTCGATTTATTTTTGAAACAAATATATCTTTTTTTTAATTTTAATTAATTAAAAAAGAATAAATATAAAAATTAAATTATTCTATATATTCTTGTGGTTTAACGTATAGAAAAATTAAAAGAAAATATTTGTTCTTGTGTAAACATTTAACGGAAAGAAAGATAAAGATTATTTATTATATATGAAACAAGCTGATTTCTATGAGAATAGCATGATCGTTTTATGAATGAAGTTTGGTAAAAAAAAGATGTCGAGACAAGTTGTTGGTTTTCATTTTGAAATAGTATTTTAATCAAAGTCTCTACTACTATGTCGTCTTGTTACTGGTTTTTAATGTTGGGCATGATCTCGGCTTCTGTAAGAAAGAACACCAACGAAGATGACAAGGATGACACTACCAGCAGCAGTAGCAGTAGTATCACGATGACGATAATCCAGAACGGGAAGTCTGATGTTCCTGTTTTGTCTGTCAAGAAAACGAGAGAGAGAGAGAGAAAGAGAGAGAGAAAGAGAGAAAAAGAAAAAGTTAAGTTTCTCGTCAAAGAGTTTCATTCATCCGCGCGGCAAACTTCACTCGTGCGAACACGTGTGTCCCGACATTGTAAACGAGGATTTATGCTCTTTCGGCGACGTTTCAAGGCTCTTATTCTCTCTCTCTTTCTCTCTTTCTTTTTTTCTTTCTTTCTTTCTCACTCTTTTTAAGCTTCTTCTCTGCTCTACGCTTTATTGCTTCTTCATCGGAGTTCACGTAATTACGTGAACGTCGCGAGCTAACGAAACTTGGAAATTTACGGCTCACAATGATTTATATTTAGGGAAATTGGAAACAGACCTTTTATTTCGTATTAATAGTTTTCATTTTCTTTTTTACGAGTCATTCATTATGCGTGCGTGCGTGCGTGCGTGTGTTTTTATTTTATTTTCTTATAGTAATTAACAAATCAGATCGTTTTGAGTTATGGATATGACTTATGCGTTCATTTTACCAACCTAAATTTTACATCGTATAATATATTTTATTTTATTTTTTCTACGTAAAAAATAAATAAATAAGAAAATTAAATAAAGTTTCTCTCGTTAATAATTGTACGATCTTTAGATACAATTTTACAAAGATATAATTAAGAATATATGATCAGATATTAATTCTTAAATTATAGTCATCAAGTGTCACGGAAATACTGGTCTATAAATTGAAATAAATATTATTTTTCAGCATGATCACTTTAAACTTATCGCGTCGTCTCGTTCGCGTAACTTGATCGTTATCTTTAGAGTTGAAGTTTATGAAACAAATCTTTCGATACATTTCTCTCTTCTCTTTTTTCATTCTTCTACAATCATAAGAAATTTATTGCTACTCGAAAGAGATCGTAACATGTTACCAGGGAGAAACGATTCGAATTAAAGTTCGATGTTGCGTGGGTGGACTACTTAACGAAGACTTGGAGTGAAAAGAGAAGGAGATAGGGATAGAAAAAAAAAATAAGACGGAAAGAGAAAGAAAGAGAGAGAGAGAGAGAGAGAAAAAAATATAAGAAGATACAAACACGGAGATAAGTAGCTTCTGTATTTTATCCGTCACGAATGGTTTTCTCTTATACCATTTATGGTTTCCTTTTACATCATTTATGGTTTGAAAAAGTCAAGCCGAAAGTTTCTTAGAAGATTTTATACGAATTATCTTCAGTGTATTTGATTCTTCGAAAAGATTCGATATGTTGACTTTATATGTCTAATGCAAGTTGAGATTGGAAACGAACTATCATCTTATGTTGCAATGAGAAATCGTATATAAGTTTAAAAGAAGCATACTGGATTTATTTATTATATAAATTATATATATATATATTTTAAGAATATTTTTTTTGATAATTAAATGTATCTATGTGAATGAAAATTTTTGTACAATGATTCTTATATATGAAAGAATATAAATAAAATTTTTGTTTCTATTTAATTCTTCTATAAATTTTAAATCTTCTATATCTCCTATAAAAAATAATCAATCCACGTAAATGATTATATAATATTATTATATTTTTCTAAATCTAAAGAGGTAAGAAATTTTCTTTTTTCATTTAATATATTTTTTGTTTCTTCTTTTTTTTAGATACAATTATCCAAGAATAAGCTTGTTTGGTTTCGTAAGGTTTCCCAACAAACAGCAGGTGATATTTTATCGATAGCTCTTGAAAATGCAGCAAACGAAGAAGAAGAAAAAGAAGAATAAAGTTTCGTTGAAAAAGAAATGTGGTTAAAGAAAGCTAGCTGTTATTCACCTACGTCAAACACATATCAAATCGCGAGAGACGACGATGAGGATCTATTGTTGTCAGATCTTTCAGAGTAGTTTATCTCACTCCTTCTTCTTCTTCTTCTTCTTCTTCTCTCTTAAGATACTCGAAAAAAAAGGAAGAAATACGAATAAAAAAAAAAAAAAAAATAAAAGGGTGAACCTGATCTCGATGATCATCCTTCGTTAAGTGGATTCTTCTAAGATGGTTGTTGCTTTCTCTCTTTCTTTTTCTTTCTTTCTTTTCTTTTCTTTCATTCATCTTGAACAACACGGAAATGTTTATTATCTATCAAAAAGAGATATTAAAGAACTACGAAAACTTCCTTTTGTTCCTAACGTTCTTCATGCCGTGCTGCAACGAGAAGATATTACAGAAGAGAATTTATAGTATCTACTATATTTCTATACGTGGAGTATGTATTATATATGAGAACTTTCAAATTAATGGACAGAGGAACGATGGAAGCAGATGTCGAGATGGCAATTAGGGTTAAAACCTACGCGCCTTTTTTTTTCTCCTTCCTTTATTTTCTATGCTTCTTTCTTTTTTATTTTTGTTCTAACGTGACAGTTGTATAGAAACTTTCAAACCTAGTTCCAAACACTCTAGTGATTTTTGATCTTTACGAATCTTTAATGATAATTATATAACAATTATCTTTCTTTACCCTTTCCCTCACCCTTAGATTTTCTATTTAATTCGTTGATTCATTTCATAGAATCAATGTTGCAAAATTATTCAAGCAGTTTCAATTACTCAACAAGTTTCTAAATTGTTCTGTTAACACAACACTTATCTTTAGAGCAACCTTCGAAATGTTTTGAGGATAGGAGAAAGAAGAAGAAGAAGAAGAAGAAAAAAAAGGAGGATCGATTTTATTTATCTCGATTCATGAGTCAGTGGATCGTCAGTTGCTATTCATCAGTCGATTGGTAAAAAGTTTCTCGCCGGCTTTCAAGTCTTTAATCGTCTATTCCATAATGAAATTCCACGATGACGTTTCGTGTAGGAAATGAGCTACGTGATCGTCATACACGTTCACGATCAAACCAGCTAAGATGTCGATCGTCCTTTCGAGGCTGTTGCTGTCTATTGTAAAGCCGCCCAGACTTTACAAGTGGTGGGAATAAGATTCGTGATGGAATTCATCCTGACTCTTTCATTGTTTCTATCATTTATCTTTAAGAAGAGAGAGGGACATGGGATCTGTACAATCCTTTCTTTCATCTTTCATTCATAATGACAATTATTTTACCAGTATACGTGGGTGTGTTGAAAAGTTTTGAGTTTAACATTAAACCTACCGACATTTCACGTACACCGATTTTACACTGAAGATAAAATCCTTAGAAAACCTTGTTAATCGAAATCGTGAATTTTCATACGTAAAATCGTATTAATAGAAAATAAACTAAAATACGGTTCTTAGATTGAAATAATTTGTCGTATTAATTATTAAATGGTAATTTAAATTTATTAATTCATATCGTATTGCGGTTGTCGATATATTTTTCAAGTCATTCTCTATAAATAAACGAATCATATTTCTACCTGATTGATTCTAAATTGGTTCGTTCGATTAGTAGTACCTAAAAAGGTTCGAGGGAATGTTCTCATCCTTGTCCTATTATCTTCGACGTATAATTTCGATCGTGATTCAAAAGTTTTCGGTCATACGCATACACACACAAACACATACATAGTCTAAATATATTTTATAGTAATTAATATTCGTTGTTGTGTTTTTCAATCAAGTATAAAATATCAAAGTGTGTATGTGTGTGTGTTTAAAAATTACAAAAAAAAATATTTTAAAAAATAAATAAAAAGAATCGAAGAGATAATTCATGGTTGAGAAGAACATCTTCCTTTCATGTTCCTATATCATTCCTCGAGAAGATACTTCTCTTCTGAATCCTCTTTTACCTCTTCTGAATCCTGAAGGACTCAGAAGATGGCAAAAGAAAACCCAGGCACGTCGAAGAAGTCCGCGGATGCGAAGTGAAGCATAAAGCATCCACGAAACGATCGTAAACCATGTGATATCATCTTCCTGGCTGACCAACAGTTGGGGGCTTTTGTCTCCATGTGAGTTGTGTCTTTGCATTGTCTTTCCTTTGGTTCTTTATAGGATCCCAAATCATACGATGTGGTACGCCAATACCGTTTAAACGATCAAAAAATAAAATTCCTTCTTAACGTTTTGATCGAGTTTTCATCAATAATTTCTCTTTATTGGGATTAACTAAATTTCTGGGCTACCCCAGTCGATTTTTCTTATCATTTTAAGACATCGCGGAAATTCGTATTTCATGTGAGAAATTATGCGTTCTCTGAAAAGCATAGAAGACGGAAAGACGAAGAAAGAGGAAGAGGAAGAAGAAGAAGAAGAAGAAGAAGAAGAAGAAGAAGAAGAGGAGGAGGAGGTGGTTGCGATCAGCGGTGCATTTGAAAGTTAAATTCCACCGCTCGGAATGGGAATTTCTTTTGAAGATGGTAAAGAAGAGGCACACACGTTTTTATTCAAGATATCTGCGGCAAATTCTACCAGCATCGTCAGGATCAGCATCAACATCAGCAACAACATCACCAGAACCAACCACTGTTCGTGCAATCTCTTCTTCTTCTTCTTCTTCTTCGTTGTTTTCGTCGTTGTTCTGCGGGTTTCCATCAATCCGTCTTGACATGCAAATAATTCGTGGAAAAAATCCTCCCCTTTCCCTACGGTACTCGATGCTCTACAATTAATCACGTAACCGTGGCTACTGAAGTAACAATTTGTTATACTTGACAAGGACCTTCGTTTTAAGAAAAAGAGAATCAGAGAAAAGAGGGAGGATAAGATAGGGGAAGATAGTGGGTGAGGAAGGTACGAATATATTTCTAAATTTTTATCTCCTCTAACGTAATAATAATAATAATAATAATAATAATTTCAATTTTATGCTAACATCGTTTTAAATTTTATTTTACAACCTATAGTATATACGTTTATTTTATATATTAAATAATAGTTTAAATTTTGTCAGGAGTATTGTGTAATATTTTAAATATTACACATATCAACCTAATTTGTATGTACGTCGTATATGAATAATAAAAGGAAGAGATTGTGAGTAATAGAACAGAAGGTGGATAAAGATTACTTTCTAGTTCGTGATTAGATTACACGTGGCGGTTCGTTGCATCGACACGACCACGATCTTGTTTATTTTTTGTTACTTTTTGTTTTTTTTTCTTGTTTCTATCAAGAGTTAGTATGAAAAAGAGAAGAGGAAAGAAAAACTTTCTGAAGAGAACGCGAGCGACGATGCATACGATCGTATTAGTATAAGTGTATTTTCTAAAGAGTATACACTGACCCGGACGTGGTTACTGTGAGTTTGTGCTACCGTGTAACATGGTTCCATGTGCATGCCTACTTGGAATCGAATGCACTCGTGCTTCTGCTTCTGGGTCCTGCTCCTGTTGCTGCTCCTGCTACTGGTGCTGTTGTTGGTGCTGTTGCTGTTGCTGTTCCAGGCTGAAAGAAAAATAAAAAAAATATAAATCGTTCAGTGTGTAAAGTATATAAGCTTGAGTATGTACCCAAGAACTATTCGTGTCTCTTGGAGACTACTTGACTGTGTATGAATGTTTGGTTTATATACGAGACAGATAAAGAGAGAGAAAGAGGGAGTGAGAGAGCAAGAAGAAATAAGAGATTTGCAAGGAAGAGATAAGTATATACGAAAGAAGAAGGAAGAATGAGAATATAGTCACGTTTCTTCCCTCTTACATTTTATCTTTCATCACTTTTATACTTAATGATACAACAACTTGCTATACTTAGGATTAATTATTTTTTTTCTTCTTTTCATTTCAATTGTCTCTAGATCATAACAAAGGAGTTAATTTTTTTTTAATTTATTCCTATTTTTCATTTATATCACGTAAAATTGAATATGTGAGTAATAATATGTTATTAATGTTGTCATTTATATAAAATTGTTATGTAGAAGACTAACGACGTGCAAAGTGCACCAGTCACAATTTTTTAGATCATTCCCTGATAAAGGCTTAACAGCTAGACCCAAAAACAGACCAAACACTATACCACGTTACAGGACGTAACACATATATGCAACATGTTTAGAAAAAGAAAAATAGAAAATGGTAGAAAGAGAGGAAGAATATTCTTTGGATAAGCACATATCGACGTTTTAAGGTGCTGCATGCTGTGCGAATCAATGAATAAAGGGATGAAGATAAATATTTCTACTGACGAGTCAAAACTCATGCTAACCGCAATCAGACGTCTATTACTTAACTATGATTTCGTTTCTAACTCTAACTTTAGTTCTGATCCTCTTTTCTTTAACACATGCATACAGACTCACAGACACAGACACACAAACACAAACACAAGTATATGTATATATGCATAACTAGACCTTTGGTTGCATACTAGAATTCAAGAGACGTTCACGAATCGTGGACCAGGTAGATTCCTATTCAAATGTAAATCACTGTCACCAGTATGCTACACAATACACCCTAGGTTATATTTGGCGTCAACAACGATCGATTCCTTCCATCTCTCTCTTTCTTTTTCTCTCCATTTCTTTATTCTTCTCTATCTTGTTTGTCTTTTACCTTTTCCCCCTTTCTTTCTCTCAGCGCGTGAAACCAAAGTGGAATTCTTGTGGGGCCACTGATACAAAAGGGAAAAACGAATCGGTGATCCACGTGGCACATGAACGCCCTTTATCCGCGTGCCAAGTTAAATTCTTTTTCATTATTTTACCTTCCAATCATTTTTCTTCTAATCACTGTATTAATCAACTCAAATCTTCTGATTCTGAAAATAATCTTTTTATACGTATGATTAAATGATATATTTTATTATAAACATTATGATTATTATGTTGTTGTTGGGTACATGATATAGAAGATAATTGTTTCTTACGTGTTAGTTCTTTCATTCAAATCTCGAAGTTTTTTGTTTGTTAGTAGTATTAGTTATTGTTGTCATTAAACGTTGATGCGAAAAATTCAAACCGCCACGATTCGAATGAATAAGAAGATGAAACGAAATAAAAGGATGCTACCTTTAGGTTAGGCTGCTTCCCACGGCTCGTATAATATTGATAGATGAGTTCTTTGCCTTCTTATACAACCGGCCACGCAACTTTCTAACGCTCAAATTTATCAAAATCACTTGGATGTAAGCTCGACACAGCATGACGTTACGCGTCTCAACGGTACTTGGCTCGATCCGTCATTAACAAATTTGCATATGCCAATCAGTCTCACTCAGCAATATAAGAAAGAGAGAGAGAAGGGTCTGCCCTTTTTTGAAGAAGGGAACTAACTAAATTGAGGTGGAACCAAACTTTTGCATATATCCCATTCCTTTTTTCTTCCGAGTCTGAAAAATCTACGAACCTTCGTATTCGATTAAATGTTGAATCATTTGAAATTACTTTTAAGAAAATTTGTCCAACATTTATTTTTTTGAATTTCCTTACGTTTCTTTTTTCTTATAATTCGGATCGATAAGTATCGTTGGGATAAAAGTTTTCGATTTAATACCATCGAAAATTGCTAAAGTTTCTTGCGCTTTCTCGCTCCCATGTAATCGCGATTTCACGTTGAGTGTAATACAGAGCACGAGACAAGGATGGAATTCGGAAGAAAGAGTGAGAGAGAAATATTCGAGTGCAAGTTTTATCGAAGACTCGTGCGGAAACAACCGATTTGAGGAAAGTAAGAAAGAAAACGTTAACCGAAAGTGCCCGTTCATATCCGCTTTCATAATAAAGTACCCTTCAACTTGATTCGAGAACATACTTTTCCAACCATTCGTCAATTTCAATACCATAAAATTAGAAAGAAAAAAACCCTAATCTAAATGATTAAATGAAATTAGATTCGTCGTAAAAAAATTCATAGAATTTCATAGAATTACCAATGACCAGACAACCTAATTTTCTCTCCTCTTTTGATATAATTGAAATAATTGAGATATTTTGTTGTTTTTCGACAGATCTAAATAAAACAATCGAAGAATGACGGTTTGAGAAATTGATTCTCACAAAGAATAAATAAAATACGTGTCAGAATGTGAGATTGAATGGTTGGCATGATTGTAATTGAATCGCAAACTGATGTGACAATAGGAGCAATTGACGAGTGCATCCGTTGCTTACTCTCAGCTTGTTGCTGATCCTTTTCTCTCTCTTACTCTCTCTCTCTCTTTTTTCCTTTTCTTTCACACAAGTGTGTGCATCTCCGAGACGGTTTATAAATATTTACACGATTTCATTCATTCGTGCCGCGTCGAGAAGAACGACAACGTGTGAATGTACCGATGATGCGTTTGGTTCTTCTCTTGAGAAAAAAGATAAAAAGAAAAGAGAAAGAAAATACAACAGAGAAAGAGAGAGAGAGACCCACGCGACGGGAAGTAATGTCGCTATGCGTTTACAATGAATATACACATAAGCTATGAGTTTCGTGTGCCACGAAGAAAACCAGGAGAATCAACTGATTCATATTCCCGCCACGAGAAGCGGCGAAATACCCTCCCTTTTCCTGCCCCTTACTCCTCTTTTTCCCCCCTTTCCCACCATTATCATCCTCCTTGTCCACCTCGTGCACCTCCTTCACCTTCTCCTCCTTCTCCTCTTTCTGTTGCTGACAGCGATAAACGACATGTCTTTCATACCCCTTTACTTTCTCTTTCTCACACACACGCACGCACGTACACACACACACACGCATACTTTTCTTTATTTTCCTTTTCTTCCCTTCTTTTTCCTCCCCTTTACTTTAATGCCGTTGTCAGAGTTTTGTTATTCGATAGGAAAAGATGTTTGATGTGTGTTACATAGAGATGCATTTGAATGGTGATCACTGTGGTAGAATATCGGATATTTGAAATGAATCATATTCATTGTTAAAATTTGTATTATAAAAATTCATATGTATGTTTGTTTTATTGATGATTAGAATTTTATTAGTGATTTAAGATTTCCTGCAATAAAAAAGTCTAGAAATATTTATAATATATTGAATTGCCTAGACAAAGTTCGTGCCGATTTAAAAATATATATTTATTATTTTGATATAAAAATATTATATAAATATATAAAATAATATAATATAAATTTAATTATATTTTATTAAAAATCATATAGCAGTGATACCAAAGTTTGACAGGCAAGTGAATGGATTTCAGTTTTATAGTTTTACATTTAAAAATAATATTAAAAATGTACATTTAAAATGTTTGCCTATGTTTCTAATACAACATGAAGTCTTTTGAGTAATCTAAAAGTAATAATTTATTTATTTTTACTAAAATAATCATTGATAAAACGATACATTTAAAGATATAATATCCTTGGATATAAGGCTCATGCAATATCTGTCCTTGATTTCCATAGTTATAGTAAAAAATAATATAATAAATGTATTAACGAGTAATGGGAATTCGTAAAACGTAGGACGTGCAGGTATCGTAAAAGTCGAGACCGGGCCAAGTCTTATTTGAGCAAAAGTGAACCAACCCCCCGTGGTGGGTGACCTCCGGTGCAACGGAGGCAGTAAATCCCTCCTGGTCATGGAGGTGGAGAATGCGTGATTCGTAAATTATGTACTTTACTTGGTGCAGAAAGGATCGCGTTTGAGTGCAAAGGTCGAGGAGAAATAACGACGGTCGGTGTACACCCAGAAAGAGAGAGAAAGAAAGAGAGAGAGAGAGAGAGAGAGAGAGAGATGATCTATCCTATAATATCTCAAGGTATGGCAACCTATGGTTCTTATGAGATCATTCAAAGAACTTCTATGAGTACCTCAAATGAATAATCCGTACGACTACCTGTCTTTCTGATCACTGAGAACATCGATTTTATTATTTTTTCCTGTATCCCACAAGGCGATTTATTTGGGCTCTTACTATACACCAATATACACGGCAAATTTATCCACTTCAGAAGAAAATATTAGGTTGTCAAGTATGAAATGGAACAAAAAAATGCACATAATTGAATTGAGAATTTGCTCCATTTCATACTTGACAACCTAATATTTATTAACACGTTGAATGCCATGCTAATTTTACAGGGATTGGTCATTTGTTTAAATTATATATATTTCTATTAATATGGGCATGCGGTCACATGAAATACGTTCTCACAAAAATGAATCACTATCTAAGATTTCGCGATTCTCGGCGTATATCGTAACTGAATTTTTACCAAGTCTGCCAAAGTCAAATGCGTCAAATTGTGTCTTATTTGTGTTTTGTATAAGTCTATTTAAACAACTATAAAATCAATGAGTATGATAAAGAATATAATACATTTTTAAGAGAGAGATTTAAGATAAAGAATAGAATACAAATAGAGATAAAGAATAGAATATATTTTTACGAATTAATTTATAAAGAAAAGAAAAAAGATATAAGATTTAACAAAAGAAGGAGAAAAATTTGTCATAGTAAAAAATTATTTAACACAACGAGCGTCGGCCCCACGAGAACGCTGTTTTCTAAATTTTTTACTTGATCGTTGGCCTTGCATTTTTACGGATTTTTTTTTGCTTATATAAATGCTTCCACAACGATTTGCGTAAATTTGTCATGGTTAAACCGATCTGCATTTTTTATACTTAAAAACAAAAAAACGTATATGGTTTTAAATATTTATTTTAGCTACTCAATGTTTAGAAACAAACTGGTAAGAAGGTCGGTGCTTAGGCTTTAAATAGTTTATGCATCGCCGATACTCAACGAGTTAAGAGCTCATGTATTAACAGAATTAAAGTCTAAAAACATGAATTCGTCTAATAAGATGCTTACTACTATTCAGGAATTCTATAATGGTCAAAATATATTCATAACCGGTGCTACAGGATTTATGGGAAAGTTATTGGTCGAGAAATTATTAAGAAGTTGTCCCAACATCAAGTGCATTTATATTTTAATACGTCAGAAGAAAGGGAAAGATGTATTTCAACGCGTTAACGAACTGTTTGAAGATACGGTAAGTAATTTACAGTTAATCAATATTATTAATTTCTTATCTTATTTGACGTATAATAAAAATATTTTATTCCAAAAAAAAAAAAGCAATCATTTTTTGTACGTATCAAAAACAAAAAATTAATATATACAATTTTTCCTAGAACTTGTAGACGTGTAAAAAGTAGTTTTATTTAAGTAATACATTTTTATAATGCATAAATATCTAAAATAGAGAAAATATATGTCTCGATGCCTACGTATTAGGTGTTTTCCAAATTAAGACAAGAACAACCACAATTCCGAGATCGAATAATCTTCTTTGAGGGTGATTGTAAGTTGTCGAATCTCGGCATCACGACCATGGATAGAGCTACTCTAATAGAAGAGATCTCCATTGTTTTTCATGTTGCAGCGAATATTAAGTTTAACGAGAATATAAAATCAGCGACAATTACTAACGTACAAGGATTAAAGAATATGATGAGCTTATCACAAGAAATGCCAAAACTAAAAGTAAGAATACTTTACCCTACGAATATTTATGAACAACTTCAAAAACTTCCGATACAAAATCAGAATTTTGTAAATTATTCCTTATCTTCAATGTTTCAGAGTTTCGTTTATGTATCCACTGCCTATTCTCAATGTCTCCACAATCCGATCGAAGAGAAATTTTATGATCCGCCGATAGACGACGAAAAATTAATCGAGTTGCTTGACAGTATAGATGAAAATTCATTGAATGATTTTACTAAAAAGTATGTTTATCTTTCATCGTATATTTACTCGACTATTTTTTTTATAATTACACATTAAAAATATAATTAATAAATATGTGATATGATTATTCGTTTTAAGATTAATTGGATCATGGCCGAATACTTACGTCTATACGAAATCAATCGCCGAAAATGTTATTAAAAAGCAGGCTGGTTTAATACCGATTGGAATATTTCGTCCAGGAATCGGTTGGTAGTGATGTTAGAGAAAACAACGAGTATTAGTAGATTTTTATTGAAATAATATTTTCAGTGATATCCACGTATCAAGAACCTATTCCAGGATGGGTTGAAAATCTAAACGGACCAATAGGAATTTTCGCAGGTGCTTGGAAAGGTTTAATACGAACACATCATTGTGATGGATCTGTAAAAGTATGCTTAGTACCAGGAGATTTGACGATAAATGCGTTAATCGTTTGCGCCTGGGATATCACAGTTAATCGAAGGTAGCATATGATTCAAATAGTATATTTACGTGAAAATATTATATGAAAATGAAAAAAGAAATTCAATTAAATCATTCCCTCTCAATAACATCATTTTTAAGATCTGAAGAAGATATTCCCATATACAATTATGTATGTAATGAAAATTCAATAACTTACGATGACATGGAAAAATTGACATTTAAATACGGTCTATTAATGCCGTTTAGAGAAGCATATTGGTACTACAATTTTAGGTCTACAAAATATCGTCTGCTCTATCTTTTTTACGTATATCTTCTACATTTACTACCAGCTTTAATTCTCGATCTAGGAATGTTGTATGTGAGAAAGAAGCCAAGGTAAATCCTTCCTACATTTTTTTCCAAATAAAAAAGGTACACACATGGAAATAATTTCCATCATAAATATTTCTATTCCTTGAAGGTTTCTTAGACTGTATCGTAAATTGCACGTAATGTTGGACGCACTCAGTTATTTTTCTCTAAACGAATGGAAATTTACAAATGAAAGATGGATCGAGGTGATGAAGAAATTAACAGTCGAAGATCGAAAATTGTTCTACTGTGACATGAAGGATGTTGTTTGGGATATTTACTTCAGAACTTATTTCTTAGGTATAAGATTATACGTCTTAAAAGATCCTATCGAAACTCTTCCAGAAGCTCGTAGAAATTGGCAAAGGTATCTTCTATTTTTTTCTTCTTTCTTTATTGTTAATCTATAGTTTATATTTAATGTTCAAACGATACTCATTTCTTACATTTACAAGACTTTTCTGGATTCACCAAGGATTTAAACTATTTATGGTTTGTATCTTTCTTACGATCATGTGGATTTTGATTTATAAACTACTTGCAATGTTCGGATATGTTTAAAAAGAAAAGAGACAAGATGTCCTAAGGAAAGCTGGATACAAAAGTATAAGATATAATCATAATTTATGTTTTTAAAAGTGCTAATGAAACACAGATTTATCTTCTCAATGAATCTTAATTAATCAATGCTACAGTATCAATTATTATATTATAATAAATACATGTTGTATAAATTTAACAACATTTTAACTTGCATGTGTAAAAGCTTAAATATAGAATTCAATAAAATAATTTGTGGTTTGGGTATTGATAATGGACATTGACCGTAACATATACATTCAATGTAGCTAGCTTCCAGTTTTGGAAGAGTACAGAGAAACCGTTCGATGCAATTAACATGAAGGATCTTATAGGAACGAGAAAGAGAAAAAGAAAGAGAGATAGAGAGAAAGAAGATCACGTATACGTGTAAGGAAAGCAGGCAAAAGAGTATGCCTTAGGAGTACGTTTGCCTGGAAAGGGGGTTGAGTTCTCCCAAAGGGCCCGTTCCGGGTCTTTGCTGAAGCAACGAAGAAGAAGAAGTGGTGGAAGTGGTGGAAGAGGGGGCAGTAGGGGGCAGGAGGAGGAGGAGGAAAGAAGGAGGTGACTTTAACCGGCAGGTGGCCTCGTCTCACGGATGCACCTCGTCGGCACGGGATGAGAATCTCGACGGACACGCGCGCGCCACGAGATGGAAACGTAGATTACTCTGGACCCCATCCTCTGCTTTCTTCTTCTTACTTCTTCTTCTCCTTCTTCTCCTCCTTTTTCTTCTTCTTCTTTACCATCTTCGTCGAAAGTTTCGTGTATTTCCTACCACTCGTCTTCTATTTTTGTTCTTCTTCTTCTTCTGCTTTTTCTGCTTCTTCTTTGCCATCTTCGTCGAAAGTTTTGTTTATTTCTTTTTGACTTCCTTCTTCATTTAGTTTGTCTTCTTTTATCTTACCTTTCGCCCACGTTTTTGCAAGCATCGATTTCTCACGTGTCTTCTCAAATTGTTTGTTATATTATTTCAAATCCTAAGTGTGTGTTCATTTGGTCGAGATATATGACGTACACTTCGTGTCATTATAAGAAATATTGAAAATTTGATTGAAGAGAGTAAAAAAGATAAATGAAAAACAGATATATTTCGTTTAGAATATTCATTTGGAATATATTTATAGAAAATATGAATGAATTATTAGAACGAATGGTAATTAAATAAATTAACAATTCAATAAGTAGAAGAAATATGTACGAATGTATATAGTAGAATAAAAATTAATAGAGTTAACGTATGCGAAGGAATATTAATAAATAAGTGGATTAAAAAAGAAATGAATAATAGGATTGAAATCGAACGACGTTAAACTTGTCATTGAAGTTTAATGTTGTCCGTTTTTGTCCTACTCTACTTTTCTCGATTTTTTGTTCTCTCTTTCTGTCTGTCTCTCTCTCTCTCTCTTTCTTGAAACACACCGTGTAAAATTTGTTCACGACACGCACGAAATAGTGGACAACTTGTCGTGAATTTGAGATTCGTCTGGAACTAACCCGGTCGTGTATTATTCTCTCAGCTCGAGCTCGAGTTCGAAATCCAGTTCCGTGCTGAAGGCGTCCTACACGTGAGTTTACGCCGATCGTATATCCAAGACTCGAAATGTTGGACCGTGCCAGAAAAGATAATGGGCGCGTGCGAACGTTCGGCCTGTATCGTTACCGATACCGCGTAACCATAATTTCGCGAGCGTAAATCACGACAGGTGTCTACGTCTTTAGAACCCTGTAATTCAAGCCGGGTGGTGGTGTCTCGCGACTCTTTGTCCCTTTTTTTTCTTTCCTTCTCTTTCTTCTATCCTTCTCTCTTTCTATTATCTCATTCTTTTCACAATAATAAATGAATGAATAAATACAAAAATATAATTACGTAATTTTAATATACACGATGGTCGATGTAACTTGTGCAACTTCTGTAACTTCCAAAATATTCGTTGCACGAACAAAAGTTGCATGGTTTAAAGGGCTACATTATGTAATGCATTTATTTTTTCTTTTCTATAAGTAAAGACGAATTAAATAAATCATAAAACAAAAATATCTCTTAATAAATTTCTATTTAAATATTTCATTTAAAAATCTGGATATTTTTAAAGAGATATTATCAGTAAGATATATATTTATTATTTCTCGAATACTTAGCATAAAAATTTCTTTTGAGAGAGTAACTGACGAGAAAGTAATTCACCTTTTGAAAAGTCGTCCACGCTTCTTTCACCCGTATCAAGATAAATGTGTTACGTTTTTGTTGACGAATCCGGGTAGGTACGAAAGATGATAATTCGACATCGTATTTATGGTGCTCGTCTTCATCCATTCCTTCGAAAGAGAAAAAACAATATTTTCTCAATTCGTATTCTTTAATGTGTTCTTCAGAAGGGTGCGTAAAAGAATGATCGTATCGATAGAACTTTTCGATCTTTTATACTTTCTACAAAATATATTTGTCTTCACTTTGGAGAAACAAAGAAAAATTTATACGGGAACCCTGCCAAGTGGAAAATTTTGTTCATCTTTTACATCGACTTCATTAGTCCTTTCTTTTTTTTCTATTATAATTCTGTGTGTGTGTAATCTCTTATCATAAACGATCGAAGAGTATTCGATTTCGATTCTCATGATCGACGTGATCGATAACGTTGGAAGAAAGTTTGATCTGTCTTCTTGTAATCTTGACGTGTCTATGATGTTCGTTCTCTTTTCTTATCGAATATATGTCATACATACACACCTCGTTTGATATGTAAGCACGTATAATCGCGTATATGAGATTTCGCATAAAATTGCATGACGTATTATAAACCGTAACGGTCCAGGTATAATGCAGGTTTTGACCGTAAACGGGATAACACGTTTCTGGCCACGCAATTTAATTTCGATCATGGAATTTTAGTGACTTTATTGACCCTAAACGAGACAAGGAATTCTTAACGCGAACGAATAAGAAAGGTGGATAAGAAAGGATACGAGAGAAAAAAAAGAAAAGAACCAAAAAATGAAAGAAATTATTGCCAACCAAGCGGTACAAAGTTACATCTTCCTTTTCAGTCTGTTCGCGTTAAATATATGAGCTGTGTTCTGACAAAAAGCAAGCATAATGCACAAAACGCCTCTGGGTACTTCGATGCACACTTTCGTGTGTGCCTTGTGATCCTCGACCGACATAAATTACACTGTTTGCGAATAAGGCATTGAAAAGGAAAAGGAAAAGTATACTATTCTATACGATTTATCTTATAACGAGCGAGATACTTAACGATCTTATGTATATACTCGAGTATTCATTAAAATGAATCTACCAAAGAGATCATTTATTTTCGATAAAGAAATTTGAACAAAATCAACGACTGGTATATTATTAACAATAATCATTATTATTATTATTATAATAATTATTATTATTATTATAGACATTTAAATGTATTTTTTATTACGTATCTGTCATATTGAATATTATTCTTTTATCAATGAATGAACAAATCTTAATTATTGGTTTGGAATGAAATTACATTTCAAAGTTAAAAGATACAAAAATAATAAAAATTATTTAAGGTAATTTCCATGAAATGAATACCGAAAAACTAAAGAAAAATAAAAAAAAACATATAAATAGATATAGAAATATGAATAATAAGAAATAAATGATTATTCAAGAGGTTAGTAAATATGATGCAAGGAACATATCGTATGAATTAAGTCTTGTCCTTCTTATAAACGTTTGTTGTCTCGGTAATATACGTTTCCGTCATACGAAGACAGTTATTATTGGCCATTGGTCAATTGGATAAAGTGTCAGTCGAGGTAGAATTTGACGAGACAGCGTCTAGACATAACTGACATCTTCAATTTCGCAGACGTGTTTCGTTAGACTCTCGAACCAGGGCATTACGTGATTACCATCACGCGTATTTAGGATAAAGAAGAAAATAAGAAGATACTTGTGATAGATATATTTTATTGGAAGATCGAACGATTAACTTGGAGAAAGATTCCTTTTGAGATAACTTTACGATCACGAGTTGTTGAGTTTATGAATGGGACAGATCGGTTTAACTACAAGAAGATCGCGTGACCATGCACCAGTTCGTTTAAACGGTTTTAAGTTCGATGTGCATGTCTTCTCTTGGTTTTTATTTTTCTTTTAGTCGAGAAGATCTATATCGATATTGGATTATATCGTATTCATTCGATATGGTTTATATATTCTGTTTACTGTTAATTAATAAATTATTAGCTTGTTTGAAAAATAATTTCATTTATCGTACAGATATTCCATTAGTCTCGTGTTTACCGATACCTTATACTACTCTAAACTTCAAAATAATTTTACAGATATTACAGAAGTGATTTAACACTGCAAATTTCAAGAAGAGGATCATTGTGTTTGTACAAATCAAATTTTAGTTCTAAATATAATTTCTTAGTTAATTTTATCCTTATTTTTTTTTAAATTAATAAAAATTATAATAAAAATATTTATTTATCGTGGAAAAAGAAAGATAAAAGAATAAGATCACTGTGTTAAAATAAGAGTTGAAAAAAAAATGGTACGAGAGTAAATATAAGAAGATAAAATTTTAGATATTGGATCAACTTAAGCATTCATTCTTTTGCTTTCACTCTCAATACTTGTGTTTCTCTTTCTCTCTTTCTTTCAAGATTTGACGTCACGATGTTGTAAGGACGATCTCAATTAAACGGGTTTATACGAGGCAACAGGGGGTCTTATAACCGACGTGAGTGAACGGACGACAACAGGACAGGATGAATAAGAAATCAAGATTACGAATGAAACGGATCGAAACGGATCTGTGATAGGGATGAGGGTCGAGTTGAGTCGATCGTTGCATGAACAACGTGTAAATAAGGACACATGTTCTTCTTAAAGGAAAGAGAGAGAGAGAGAGAGAGTGAAAGAAAGAGAATAAGTGAGTGACAGAGAAAGATCTTTATGAATAGAATTTTTTTCAGTATGTGGTGTATCACTCTTCTTGGAATAACACGTCTGACCACCTGAACTTGTTACAGCTACTTCATTTTCACCGAGGGTACGATGATAATATTTTTCTTTGCAATAAAAAATATCTTTTTAACGATGCATTACTATATTTTCTTTTATCTATGTCTATGTTCGATCAAAAGCCACTAACTAATATTTATATTGCCTTAATCGTCCGTAATAATCTTTATTTTATGTTATTTTCTTATCTTCGTTTACACCTAATTTTTGATCACTGGGTTTATACTGTAAAATAAGTAAGTTAATAAATAATTTAAATTATGTCAGGTTTGAGAAAAGTATGCTTTTTTGTTAATACTTTTATATACTAACTATTGATGATTTTTTTATAGAATAATGATTAGTTAATTAAAAAAAAAGTAATTTTATAGAAAAAGATGTAAATACAGTTAATAATTTTTGACTGAACATAAACGACATATGAAAATAATATTTATAAAGTATATATATCGTCAAATTTCAATATAACTTTTCGATTGAATAAAATCGGTCTTCTATCCTGATTTTGAGAAAACAAAAAAAGGTTATTTAAAATAAAAATGTACGACGACACGGTAGATTTGTCTTACTCGAACATGATGTTAATTAATTCGCGAGTGAGAAGAACGGTTTCGCTTGACTTACCAACGTGTGTTGAAGAAAAAAAGGGAAAAAGAAATGGGGGGGTTAAAAAAAAAGAAGAAGAAGAAGAAGAAAGGGCGGTACGTGGTTTGCATTGATGAGCAAAAAGCGGCGAAATCATGAGCGATTGCAGAGAGGGCCGTTGTCGGTAAAGAATAATCCTTGGCGTATCCTTTAAGTTTGTTCCTTTCGTTCGTTCGTTCATTCTTTCCTTCCTTGCACCCTTCGTGTTCCTGCAAAGTAGTTTTTTATTTTTTCAAGATGTCGTCGACGCCGACAGTCGTTAGCAACTTTTTCTTGACTAATCTCGATGGGTATCCTTCGTGCCGGTGGATCGTGATCCTTCCTGCAGCTGTATTATAATGAGGTGTGGATTGTAAATGAAGCTTAATGACGCCGACCAGTCGACCGCCATTTTTCAATGTTTTTCCACGACTCCAAGTTCTAAGGTAGTTTTAGTTTATACGATAAGTCAAAGTATACTTTTAATCTATTTTTTTTTGTATGTTTTATAAATTTCAATCAATCAGAATTAATATTCATTTTCTACTAGTCAGTTTATTTTATTTTATACACGCGTCTTTGTACGAATATAAAATTATTTAATAATTTATAACATACCCTTCCCCCCTTCGTAGGCTTTTGAATTATTGTAATATCTAAATGTTTCTTTTTTTATTATCAATTCAATCAATTATTCTATTATTGTTTGATAAATTAAAATTATATAAGATCTAAAGTGATTTTTTTATTATTTTGTGGGTTGATTTATTTTTTTTTAGAATTGTATAATTAAATGCTTGAATTATGATTCTAGAATGTTTCAAGCAAAGTTAATTTAGTAAAAAGAAAATTTGTTAAATTTTTAACTCACTTTTACGTGTTATAGAAATAAACGGAGAGGATTGATTTAATAATTAATTATTATCTATTATATATTTATAATTTATTATATTAAGAAATACCTGTATTTATATGGACGTTGAATAAATACTTATTTATTCTATAGTTGGTAACGTCCGTTATGCTTACAAGGAAAAGAACAAACGTTGGAGAAACGGTTGATTCAATTGGGGTTGAAATTATTTGAATACGTGGTTCATTTATCAGACGTGAAATTACCGCAACGGAACTCGTTCTTCGAGTGGGGTAGATAATATTTCCTTGAATGATGCACGTGTCGAGAATTCTCCCTTTCCCCTTCTCTATAATTTTTTTTTTTCTTATTTCATCGTTTTTTTCTTTTCTTTTCTTTCAAGTTATTCGTTCGAAAGTATTCACTTATTACAAATGCAGTTAAATTTTTTTCAGTTATTTTCAATTACATTTTATTTATTTCTCGATTGAATTTGTCATGAAACGTTTAATCGGAAATCAGAATCTATGACGATCAGTGTGATAAAGAAAAGAAAAAAAAGAATGAGAAGAACCACCACCCTTTTGTTACACTTGCCACGTTGGAAGGAAAGTAAAAAAAAAAAAAAAAGTAGCTCTGATTCTCCCCTAGACAGCATTACCACTTGCGGAGTATAAAAATAAAAGGGGAGACCTCTAAGTTTCGAACTCGTTTTCAAATTGCCTTGTTATGAAGTGTCGCCACTTAAGTATCACATTTGTATACGAATTGCTCGTTTATGCTTTTGGATCCAACCCCTTTTTTTCCCGTTGGCCACAACAGATGCTTCGAATTTATGTACCTAATACATAGCATCTAGATCTTCAAAAAGAGACGTCAAATAAAAATACAAAATAAAAGAGAAAATAAAAAGAAGAAGAAGAAGAAGAAAAAGAAGAAGAAGAAATATCGTATATTTTCTATCAATGATGATGACGATAATAATAAATTAACCAACAGAACGAAGAAATCTATGGGAAGTAAAGGTACATAATATTTCATGATAGACATAAAGATAACATTATGGAAGATAAAATATTAAGAATAACAAATCATTGATTAAAAAAAACTTTCATCGTAATAGAATATGAACACGAACGTTCTTTATATATATATACTCACATACATAATATAAATAAATATATTTCTTTCTTTTTTTTCTTCTCCCCCCAAAACCGAGGTCTCATAAATCGAAGGTAAAGGTAAAGGAATAAAGGATGCTTTATGTATGAGGCAAAATTTGTTCTTAGCTTTGATTTCGGTAACTGAGACCACCTGCCCGAATGATGTTGTTGTCCATCCGAATTCCGGTGATACCGAAACCAGCAACCGAGATTGCCTTCTTCCTCGAGTCCAGAGATCGAAATATATATTTTATTCAACCATACGTATTCTCATCCTCCTGTAGTTTTTCCTAATCGAATCTAACCGAATTGAACCGAACTTAACCGAGAAACTCGAGCCAACCAAAGTCGAGTTAAGTTAAATCATGCATAAGGGAAGAAAAGAGAAGAGGTTTCGGATACACTTTTTGCGTCCAGCTGTGACTTGCTCGCGGTATTCGAGAACTAAAGAGATCGTGAAGATTGAGAAGATCGAGAAGATCGAGAGAGAGAGAGAGAGAAAGAGAGAAAATGATCCCCAAGTCGATCGATTTACAACGAGCGATCGAAATCGTTGTGGATGTGGAACTTTCGGTGCTGGCACTCGACAAAAACTTGTATTGGATTAACGCGAGGGAAAGAAAGAACGATTCAACGTCCACCGACGTTTTTCTTCCTTTCGTGGAATAATCTGAGAGAGAGATGTGACGACAGGATACTCTCTATGAAGATGTTCTCTTTTCTTTAAAGGCACGCGTCCTACGTACCGAAGAAAAAAACAAAAAGGAAAAAGGATTTACTTTTCAAGATAAAAGAAAAATTTATTTCTTATTTAAATAAACAAGAAGAAAAATATAATAATAATTCAATTTGCCTATTTAGATTTCAAAATTGATATTTTTATTAAGTGTAATTCGTATTCGTAGACAAATTTTTCAATATAAACAATATTGTTTGCTTTTAATAAGAAACTGTTTAAATATTTTTCATAAATAATATATTCCTGAAAATAATATATATAAATAATATATATATATATATATATATTCCTGTCTCTCCCCTAAAATACATTTAGTTACGTTATGAAGAATCATGCATCCTCATGCTCGAAATTGTCCGAGGCATGCAAATAAAAATTGTCATGGGGGATCGTTTAAATTGGAAAAATAAACAAAGCTATCTCGTTAGCCAGTTCGATGCTTTTATTTCACAGTACGGGGATGGACTCCGTTATACCGTGAAATGGAGTAGCTGGAAAGGATGTTGGATTTCGGTTAGGCACCCACCATCGATTTTTTCTCTCTTACCATCTACCAGTCTCCGTGATAAGTGGTTAACCATTTGTTGCTCTCAAACTCTCACCACCGTCTTCCTTTTTACTCAAAACTTCATTTGTACAAGTCATTAAGATACCCCAGAGATCAATCTCTCGTTACCGAACGAACGAATCTCACTTTCGTTCTTCCACTAAAATACCCTTTCCCCCTTCTATTCCCCCCTCTATTACCACCATCCTCCACCATCCTCCACCATCCGCGCCCCTGTTTTCTTTCTCTCTTTCTCTCTTTTTTTTATTTACCTTAACTTGTCGTGAAATTCGATGCACGGTGATCGGCACAATTTTGATTGCGAAGAGAATGAATCTCGAAGAACCTTATTCCTTTTTCGAATCTCCCATCGGGATATACATTGGTATCTATACACATATATACATATATACATATATACATGATACAACGAAATAATCGTTTGTATTAAAATCTTAAAGAGATTCCGCTTCGTCTGGAGAATTTGATATTAAAAATAAGAAAAACAAAACAGAAGTACAAAAACATATAAGTATATCGAAATAATATTTATATCTGATTGTGAATGATTTAAAAAAAAGTGGGTTACAAGTAATATATATTTTTTTTAATTAAGATAAGTGCATTACTGCAAACTAAACACGGTAAATTTTTTATCTGTCAAAGTGATACGACTGAATTATTGTCACCTAGCAACACCCATATTGGTACACGTGACGTTGTTATAGTTTATCAATTGAAATGTTTTAATCACACATGTTGGTTAGAAAGATAGAAAAATAAAGAAACGGTATGAAAAATAACTATGATATAAATATTTCGTATATATTAGGTTAAAATAATTGAATTGAAATTTGCTCCATTTCATACTTGACTACCAAATATATTTTGTTCTTCTTTTTATTTTTTCCTTTTTTTTTTTCTTCTCTCTTTTAGAGTTTCTAGAGATTTATATATTCGTTGTTTTGGTAATGGATATTCTATTGGCGCATTCTATATACATATATATGTAGATTTCACTAGGGGCCTCCTTCCATCTTGAATCACGAGCTCCTTTTTAACCAGTCTACCACATCACGTATGCGCACTATGTTATCGCACAATGCGACTGCAAATGCATTTATCGGCTTTGACTTGAATGCACCAGGACTGGACCAGGGTTTCTCTCTCGCAAACGGAGCGTATATCTTCACGGGCATCTCACACACTAAGAATTCCGAATAATTTGCTTCGGTTGTTGGCAAGGATTTAGGTCCTATAATACAATACTATATAACGGGTGACTCCTGAACTTTGTGATCACTATTTCAGTAACTGAAATATTTCCTCTGGGATATACGCAAGTTATTCTTTTCGTGTCTCGACAAAGAAAAGTATCCTTCTGGGAACTATTAGGAACATTGTATAATATGAAATAAAAAAGAAATAAGTTGATTTATAATAGAGTGCAAATTATTTTTTAAATTATATTCCAATTTAAACATTGCGAATTAAATAATTTGATAAATGGTATATAGTTTAGTTATAAAAAGTAATTATATTTGATATAAAAACTTTATAGGATACAAAAGTTTAATTATTTTGATTTATCAAATATTCTTTGTAAACGTTCCAAATAATTGTGTAGCAGTGCGATTACATCGAAAGATATTTCTCTTTGGGGTTGTTTCTTTTATATTTTACATAAATATCGTACGGAAAAGGGATGATAGAACACGGTACGATTACTTTTTCCTATTTAAAAAATATCACCAAAGAAAAAAAGAGAAGGACTCGATGAGTTTTTCAAGTTTGTCCGATTAGATTCAAAGAGACAGGAGTCTACCAAAATAAATGAATAAAAATAAGAGAGAGATGAGTTCCATGAGCTAACCTGATATTCCTTTATGGTCACGGTGAATCCTTTATTCTCTCATGGTGGTGTCCCTTCTTGGTTTTAGTGGAGCAGAGGCAGGTGCATAGAACCATCATGGAATTACTCGAATGTGACAAATATGCCAAACATTTAAACCTAGGGGACTCGAATCCTACGAGAAAAGAAAGATTCTTTAAACCCTTTTCTCTTTTCGCAGAATACCAAAGGTTTCTTAAGGGCTTTGTCTTATTCACTATGCCGGTCTTTTACAAAGACTGTGTTTCTATCTGAAACGACTTATCTATTTATTATATTTTTTTGTATTTACTATAATATTTTATATTTTTATTATATTTTTTCTTCTTCTTCTTCTTCTTCTCAGCGTGCGTAGAAAATGATTTGGACAAAATCTTTTTAAAATAGACTACAATTTGTATTCCCCTCCATTCAGGTAGCATGTCTAATAAACAACAATTTTAGGAGGGACATATTGCCACCGTATTTTAAGATAAACTCAATGTTAAGTGCACTCGAACTACGATCGACTTTCAAAGGCATTCTCGTCCCTATTTTTCCCCTCCTATTGTTAAACGATTCAAAATCATACGTTCTATACTCCAAAACGACTTTCAACTTCTCCAGATTTCCTTTATGTTATTCCTTATTAAAATACAGTGATACTTTTTCGTCTACTTTTTAGATAGAAATTGAGAATCGTTTTTGGCATATGTACAAGATCTCTGTCAACGTAAGTCATTTATACGAATGTGACGTGCGTGCCTCCGGTTTTCCACTTCATTGATCTTATTTCATTGATCTTGAAAGTTTCTCTTTGAACGATGATCCATCTGCACCGATACATTTTCTGTCGTACGTTCTTGTTTGGGAAAAGTGTCAGACGGTGAAGAAGTCGGTGATACTTGACAATGAATTTACTGCTTGTTCGTTTCGACTATTGAGTTCAACTTTCTATATTCCTCCATTATAGACTAAGTAATTGTTCGGAATAACTTTTATCCTTCTTTGGATTATTACCCTAGCATATTTTGTGGGTTCTTGAGAAAGAAAGATAGAACCTTATTGCTGTTTCTATTGGTAACCATTATCATGTCACTGGAGAAACGAATCTTCCTTTCGTGAAAATTTTATTGATCATCTTCTTCTTCTTCTTCTTATTTTCGAGAGAAAAAGAAAAAAGTAATTTTATACTGTGAATTATATATTTTTAATATTTGAACGAAAAATTAATGAACAGTTTATCTTTACAGAATATTTTTACAAAACTTAATCGCGAATAAATCGTATTTTAATGGAAAAAGTACTTGGATTGTTAGAAATATAAATGAAATATAGAAAAATCAAATACTATACGAAATATTTCATAGTAATAATACAATTTTTGTATTGCACATCGATCGTTGTCGACACGTTTAACTTTACGTTAATTTAACGTGAATTGCGAATTTTGTTTATTACGCTTTACATATTTTATGTTAAAATATTATTAAACATTGTTTATTATTAATAATATTTTATAATTTAAACTATGTAAATGTACAAATATGTACAAAATTAATTTCGTAAATAATAATTTTATACAAATCAAAAAGAAATGTATAAAGAATCAGAAAATAATTATAAAAATAATTTAAAGTGAAAACAATGAAATATTTATTATAAAAGTATAAATATAGATCGATAATTTTATAAAAAAAAAAAAAGATCTACTCTGTAGCAGCATCTGCGCGTGTCTAACCGTCCAAAAGCTAACTTACTTATAACTGGTTTTTCTTTATTTAGTACTTCGCGAGTAGGCATCTTTTCTTGACCTCAACAATAGCAGTAGATGGTATTTCGTGAGACTGCATAGTTGGACTTCATTCAAAAGAAACCTTCTCTATGAATATCACTATGGATACTTCCGTTGTTGCATTATGAATCGACTCGTGAAAATAGATTCTTGGTAGCATGAAAGTGCCATCCATTTTTTTCTTACAATTCTAACGCATTTCCTTGCTTTTCTGCTAATTTCTCTGAACTGCTGCAGAAGAAAAATGAACTCTATTTTACGTTTCTTTATCAACGGTAACTCCTACAAATAAATAAATACATCCATTTATACTCGAAAGTATAAAATTCTATTTAAATAATTCTTACACGAAGTAAGAAGGGAAAGGGGATGCAAATTTTGATTAATTATTTCTATCTTAAAATGTAAACAACAAAAATTGTTTATATCTAATTCATTCTTTCATTTCATTTAAAATAAATTCTTAGATGAGATATTTAAATATTTTAAATGTTATTTTCAATTTGAACAAATTTATTACGTGAAACGTCATTAAGAAAATATTTCATAGTAATTATATTTAAAATATCTTTTCAATATCGTTATTAGGAAGTTGTTTAAATCGTTGGGTGGATGTGAAGTTACTGTTAGAAATTAAAGAAAGAAAAAGGGATGGTGGGACGTCAGAGTTGCACCAGCTGCATGCTCTCGCTGCACCTCGGACGTATTTTCTCGCTTCTCGAGAAGGCACGTGGGTGGCGGTGTGGCACTTTGCTGGTTTTATGAGACCCTTAAGAATGGTTGCACTGCTCGTCCATCTCTTTCTCTTTGGTTTCATTCTCTCTCTTTCTTTCTCTTTCTCTCTCTACGGTTCATTCATTCACTCACTCACTCACTCACTCACTCTCTTTCTTTCTTTCTTTCTTTTTTTCTTTCTACGAGGTACCATCTTCCATTCTCCCGCCTTCAGAGTTTTTCTACAGTCCCTATTACTCGACAAAGTCCCTTTGCCGTTTGGGTCCTTGATGGATGCCCATTGCGTGGGCATTTTCGTGCCAGGCTGCTCGATACCTGCCAAACCAAAATCCAAGTTTCGTTCCTTTTCGGAACACGCGTGTCGTCTTCTAGCAGCTTTGTAAATTCAACCGCGTTTCTCAAACATCTTTCCGACAGAGTTTTGCTTTGTCCAAGTAAATACTACCCTTAAAGATTAACATACTTTCATCTTTCTTTCCTCTTTCTTTTTTCTAAGCATCCGGTTTTTTCTTATCCTATTTTTATGAGGTAGGAAAGATGTTCCAAAATCCTTTACAAATTTGAAAATATATTTTTATTTATTTATTTTATTATTCTCATAATTTCGTATAATCTTCAAGAAAGAAATGAAATAAGTCAATTTCTTTGTGTAAAGGAAGATAATACCTAACAGCACACTTACTCAATCAAGGAACAAACGAACAAAAATTGATTATAAAATTCAGAGAAATTCATACTTTGGAAAAATAAAATAATACAAAAATTAACTGTTCTCGTATATCGACAATATGATACTAAAAAAAGGGGGAAACTTTGAAAGTACATTCCAAAAATTCCTCTCTGTTAAAGTTTTAGGAAGGGTTTAGTATAGAATGACGTGACGTGCAATTTCGTGGGCGTATGGAGAGCACTTTTCTCCGTGTGCGAGATTTAGTTCGCAAAAAGGAAGAAATGAAGAAAGCGAGAGAGAAAGAGAGAGAGAGGGGAATATCTTCTAAAAGAAAGAAAGAAAAGAAGAAAAGGAGGGGGTGGAGGTCGAGGAGAATGCGGTCTTGCAAACAAATGACCGGCAATTACCCGCAATTTGCCATATATACGTGGCATCCGAGAGAGAGAAGCAACCCTCTTTCTCTCTCTCTCTCTCTCTCTTATTCTTTGTTGCTTTCCCTTTCTCTCTTAAGTCGACAATAGGGCCCTTCAAGTCTCGGCTAAGCTCGTTTTCGTGGCTGTTTTCGACGGGAGAGATACACCCCGGAGGCCACGCATCGATCGCAAGGTAATTGTCAGCGCTCAGCGCCCTACGCAGGTGTAAGGGACTCTCTCCCATTCTCTCTTGTTCTCCTTTTTCTCTTTCTCTCTGACTATCTTTTTCTCAAGGTAAAAGAGCACGGAGTTTGTTCCATCTTCGCTTGTTTTCTTGCTAACCTGCTCTGTTAAAATCGAGATCGCGAAATGCTTTTGGCTAACAGCCAAAGGCATTATTTTTTCCTTTTGTTTCGACTATACCTAAGTGCGTTCGTTCATTTATATCATCCTTTTTGCGTGTGTGTGTGTTTTTTTTTTAAAATATTTTTAATTTTATTTTTTGATGCGGAAGATGCTCTTAAACTGTTAGAAGAAAAGAAGATAGGGTAGTTGTTGGTATCGAAAATTTACGTAGCTTTGGCTTAGCCCTTCGGGGGAGTATTTCAAACGAAATTATTTGACGAACCGACACGCGACGACGATAGAAACTATCTAGTTGCGTATTCTGAGATATTACCTAGTGGCTTCCAGATAAATCCCAATGAAGATGAAGATGATGAAGATGATGAAGATAATGATGATGATGATGATGATGATGATGATGATGATGATACTGTTCTGAGATCTTTCGAATTCTTCAATGATTATGAGAGGGTGTTGGCTAGCGAAATAGGGGTATGATTTAGGTCGATCGATCGAAAGAAATTTAAAATACTTTTTTCCGTGTACCAAATTATCTTTGACTTTGGGCGATTTAACTTTTTATACACACGGTGATACAGACAAAAAAATGTCTAATACATTGGTTAAAATTGTCTCTTCAAAAAAAAGAAATTATTATTAAATAATAGAAATAAAAATGTTTTTCTCGAACATATTTGTGGAATAAATTCGAACGAAATTTTGGATTATGACGATTCCTATGTAGTAAAAGTAAAAAAGTAAAATAAAAATAATCTTTAAATAGCTTTTCTAGAAATAATTTTATTCCTCTGTGTGCGTGTATTTATGCTTGTATGCATGTGTAAAAGGTTCTCTAGTTGCCGGAGACTTGGAACATAAGGTGCACGTACAAAGTCGACTGTTATTCTAGCGAGGAAAACCGGTCGAGTTATCGTTACGAGTTTCGAGTTACTCCCTTCCTCACATCAGTTAGGATGGTTACGGAAGAAGAAGAAGAAGAAGAAGAAGGAGAAGAAGAAGAAGTAGAGGCAGTAGAAGCATGGTCTAGAAACTAACGTGCATTCCTTTTTTTCTTTTTTTCTGGTTTCACTTGCGCTTGCACGTGCGCCACGTGACGTGAAGCGTCACAGCTGTTATACGCGCCTAGGTTTTTCTTCCTTTTTTTTTGTTCTTCTACTCCTCTTCTTTTCTCTCTTCTTCATATCATTCCGTTTCTCTCTTTCTTTTTTACTTTGAGGGGGGTAGAAAGAAGAGACCGATGGAAAGGCGAAGAAAAGAAGCTGTTATGGTAGTGGTGGTGGTGATGGTGGTGGTGATGGTGATGATGATGATGATGACGATGGTGGTACGAAGAGCACGAGGAAGTGTCTCGTGTGTCCCGGTTGCGTCCCTACTTTGAACCCCCCATCGGACATACGATATCGAGAACGTGTATCGCGTGCGTTCTTTCTTTCTTTCTTTCTTTCTCTCTTTTATCTTCTACTCTCCTCTATTTCTTCTTTTAAGCTAATGGCGCGTAGATTATCGGCACGCACGACTTCTACGCTAGCGGCAACAGGTTAGATCATCGGGACACACTCGATACAAACTTCCTAGGAGATATGTATTATTCCGTTATGTTGAAAATAGTTTTCTTTTCCTTTCTGTTTCTGGTATATGAAATATATGCGGCTTTTGTTTAAATATTTTTAACATCTACCTTTTAGATTTTGTAAAATAATTGATTTTAGATTGAAACAAATTATTGACTTTCGGAAATATTATTCATTGGCTTTCTCTCTTTCTCTAATTCAATAATTAAATTAATTTTGAAAATTACTTTTTGCAATTTCGACAGTTGAAATATATTTGTAAATAATTTGAAGTTTCTTTCTCTCTCTCGAACCTTCCTTCCCCACGTACTCTTTCGCAAGAAGAAAAATGAAAGAAGATTCTTCTTCCAGTTTTAGCTCGAAGCAAACAATTAAGATAATTTCGTCGACGTTGATTCATTCCTTCCTACTCACGTTGAAAACTTAAAACCAATTTAATTTTAGATGGTACGAAGTTGAAATTGTTGGTAAGTTTGTTGATCAAAAGGAAGAATGATTTTAGAACGTATAAATAGATTTCTTTTTTCTTAAGATAGAGTAAGATAAACACGAATCAGGGAGAAAGGAAGAAGAAGATAATTTATAGAAGATATCAAAGGCAGGTAATTTCGATAAAACTTAAAGTTAACTGGAAAAGAAGATAATCTGTTGGTAAATAATTGTGAGAGAAGAACAAATCTTATGAAAGGGGGGAATGTTCTATGTTATTTCCCTTTTTCTTTCTTTCTTTCTCTTTCTCTCCTACTAAAATGACAAAGCAAAATGGTTCTTAGTGAACACCTGGCAAAATGCAAACACCCCAACGGGTAATGCAAATCTTTAGATCGTATCTTTGTGGGCAAATACATCATCGTTTAAAACCTGTATCTTAATTTTCCAAGTAATGTAAATATTTTTTTTTAATTTTCTTTTTTACTTTTGCTTTGATGTCTACGATCTTATTTTTGCCATGAATTGATTTCGATAAAAATATATATTAGATTGAAATTATATTCATAAATATGATTGATATATCAAATAAAAATATAAAATTATTGATTAGAAAAATATTAATTTATATATATATATATATACATCAAATAATTTTTATTTAAAATACAAGGTTAATTCAGTAAACAAATTTAATAAACGTGCATCACATGAATATGCATTACTTTTGACAGAAGAAAAACAAAATACTTTTTTGAAAAGTATTATGGATCCAAGCTGATCTTTGGAGAATTTACTTAATTGCAATTAATGAGAAAAGATATTACGGAGAAGCAGGATCACGCGTATTAAAGATTACTAACGCGTGGACAAATACACACACACATATACACACATATAGAGGAGATTAACTCTTGAATTATATTCAACATTATATTATAGTCGGTCACAATCATTACGTACTAAAAAAACGAACTGAAATCATTTTTTTTAACCAACAAAATGTAAACTATATTCTATATCTTTATTTCTAATACGTGACGGATACAATAAATATTTCAATAAAATCTATATTTAATTAAATAAACAAATAAAAAAAAAAAATAAAATAAAATCGAACGATAGAAAATTATTCAGAAAGTATCAATATTTAAAATAATTTCGATATTAAACAAGTTTCTTGTGTCAAAGTATGTATAAACACTTTCTCTCTTTTTCTCTTTTGCATGCACATATACACATCTACATACTAAAGATAATACTCGTACGTGCGAGTAACGTGGACCGATTCGTACAGGGCTGCCTGCATATAAGTAACGCAGCTGCCACGTGTTGGAAAGAGAAAGAGAAAAAGTAAGAGTAAGAGAAAAAAGAAAGAGAGAATGAGAGAGAAAGAGAGAGAGAAAGAATCGAGGCTTGGCGCGAGGCGGCTCGTCTGATTGGTTGAATTTATGGGGTCTACTTATCGCGTACTTACCGCGTTGTATATCAACAATGACACCCGCACCCGCGGGCGCTCCTTTCCCTTCCCATCGAACCTCCCACACCACCACCATCACCACCATCACCACCACCCTACTCGGCCTTTTTACATCCCCCACTTTTTTACCACTTCCAACGCTTAAACCGTGCTCGCTTTCTCGCCATATCTCTCTGTCTGTCTCTCTTTCTTACTCTTTCGTTCTTTCTCACTTTTTTTAACATTTCTTTTTTTCGGTATTTTTTGCGTGTTGCTCTGAAACCAACCGAGGGATTTACAGTGGGTAAAGTGAGGGTAAATGGCTTCGTACGATTTAAGATCTGGTCAAGCTGGTGGAATGAATTAAAAATAAAAACATAAATAAAAGAGAGAGAGAGAGTGAGAAAGGGAGGAGAAAGAATAAGAGAAAAAAAACGAGTTGCCGATTCTTGTGAAATTTTTAACAAAGTTCATGCGTGTAATGGGTTTAACTGCAAGAAGAAGTCACCCAGGATTACGTTCGTTTGATCTTCGAGTAATCCGTAAAAATAATGTTTTATTCTGATTAGATTGATGCTATGAGAATTTTGTTAATGCGATTTAAAAAACAACATATAGAAAAATAATAATTAAACACAAATACGCATTTTTATAAATTTTTGATTGAACAGCGGAAAAATAATTTGTACAATACGTTTTTCTTACACGAGTGCAACATACAACGATCTAGTGCAGGTAACTTTCCTCTAACACGATAGATAGGTTCCTAGAAAATTCCGTGTTTTGTGAAACCGTGTTGTATGAGACTCAGAGTCAGTACAAAAAGGGAGGTTACACTGTATCTTCAAGACGGCTGTAGAAGTACAGTGCTGTACAAAGGTTTTTATAATTTACGAATCATGTTGGAGCGAAACCGTGTTAGAGGATGCAATAATGTAGAAGGGCTACTTGTATATGAATAATTTTGTAAATAAGTGATTAAAATACTGATTAAACTATATATATATAAAATAATTTATACAGAATACAATGGAAATGATTAACTTATCGAAAGATAATATTTTCCGAAGGCATAGAATAATTAGCATTTTCGGTTAGGATGAATTTTCAAGTCAAATCAGGTATCCCGAAGAAGCTTGTAAAATGGGCAGTGGTGGGACAGTGTTTCCTGAAGCATCGATTCGGTACACCAAGGGGATAACATAAGATCATAAATGTTTAAGAAGGTAAACCAAAGGGGGACGTATGCTGCAATAAACTATTTATTAATGAACGAACCGATACAAGCTCGACTGAATACGAATATCCAGACGGTCATAATTAAGACACGTGTCCCGACAGTATCGGATGGGGCTCCTGGATATCCTGGAAGAGAAAATAAGAAAGAGAGAAAGAAAGAAAGAAATACAAAAGAATAAAAAGGACTGTTTTGTCTTTCTATGTACATATATATGTAAACTTGAATATATCGTGGGCGCCAGGAAACATCCGTCACGTGTCAAAGTCATGAATCACGGAACAGGAAATCTCTCAACCCTCCTGACTTCCAATCGAATTTCTTTTCAAGGACCCGGAACAAAGTATAGGCGCCAGTAGTCTTCATCAACTACTTTCTTTTTTACATATTTCTTTTTCTTTTTTTTTTCCTTTCTGATGTTATCTCGATGATGTCGATGATTGTGATTAAATTGTAAGTTATCGTGTAAGATTCCGATCTTACTCTTTCTAACATTATTCAAGTTAAATATATATCTTACATTAAATACGAAAAAATGTAATATAAGTGTTGTCGTAGTAATTTTTTCTTTTATTTTTTGTAATCTTTCTCTTTCGACTTTCCATGTAAAATCACATCTAGATCAGTTCGGTGATCGTCAAAGGTTGTAATATAATATTTTCTGGTAGGATTGTAACACGGCACCTACTACCGGCCATCTCCTTTGAATCCAAGGATAATATCTTAGAATCCTGCTGAGAACTTTTGGTCAAACAATGGAAATACGAGACATCGTAGGTAGATTCTAATTGTTTTCGATGCATTAGGTTAATTCAAAGTGGCAGAGAAAAACTCAACGAACTATGCTAAGTAAATAAAGATAAAAGAGATATCTAACGTGAAATATTTCGTCTCCTTTACGTAATATTTATTTATTATAACAAAATTATTTAACATCGCGTATATAATTATTCGATTAAAATGATAACGTAATTATAAATTCTTTTTTTTTGTTTCTCGATAGGGTTAAACATCAATTTGGAAAAGCTAAATTGAAAGAGTCATTTTTAACTCTAAAACCTAACTCAAACATCTGCTTTAATAATAATCGTAAAAAAAAAATAAAAAGAAAATAAATGCAATTTTCGAAACGAGACAAATTACAGGTTACCTTCAAGATGTTTAACCTTCGACGTTTCATTAACGTTTCATCTTTTGACGTTAGGTACAACGCGAGGAGTGTTGTATCGATTTTCCGGTCCCTGTCGATATTTCAAAAAATATATTATTATTATTATTATTATTATTATTTTTATTATTATTTTCTTTTTTTTCTCAATTTAATTTCATAGAAATCACAGATGAAGTTTCGACGAATCATTTTTAGTTTTGGCAAATGAACGACTCTATTGTTTCGTTTCCATGAATGATTTACGCACGAAATAGCAGGCATATGAATGGGCCGTTTGTGTTGCTACGAGTTTGGAATTTCATTAGGGTTCTCTAAACGAAACATTGAGAAAGAAAGAAGAAAAAAAAAAAAGACAAGGCCCTTCGTAGGAACGTTAGCGTTTATGCCCTTTTCCTCGTGGCGACACATTTCCCATTTTTAAGCTAATCAAAGGATACGTGTATTATTTCCTATCTCTTTTCATTTTTACACACACACAAAATATTATTCCTAGGTTTTACCAAAGATGATGACGATGATGATGAAGATGATTTACGTGCAGATACGTTTTAACGATACCTTGTCTCTTTTTTCTTTGTATTTTCTTTTTCTTCTCCTATTTTTATTTTACGTCTTCATCGATATGCCACAGGATCGTTCGAAGATCGTAATCGTTTTTGTGCGACTTTTTGCTATCATAAGATTTTTGTATTCACGTTGGAAGATCCTATTTTAATTTTGACTACCTACAACGTCCTGTTGAATATTTCTTTTGGGTATTTTTTTTTTAAGAGAGAGAGAAAGATAGAATTTTTTATTTAAGTTCGTCACGGTTTTGATTGGAAGTCATTGAAAATTCTATAATTCTATATCAAGTTCGATAATCATCATGTTGTTCCCATGATATCATAACTTTGAAGAAAATGTCTTATCTTTAAATTACATAGTTCTCGATCGGGAGAAGAAAAAACTTAAAAGGAAGACAAATGATTGAAATGGAACGAATTTTTGATAAATTTCTATGGTTATGCAACCTGATATTTACAAAAGAAGAGACACGAAAATATAAGACGGACATTTTCCGAGTTTGCACCTTGCAGTAATTATGGTTCTTTTGGAATAAGAAAGGGAAGCAAAAGGGAATTTGAAAATTATCGTAGTAGGATAATTTCGAGTTGTAGAGAAGAAAAAGAAAGAAAGGTGGTCCTTTCGGACCTGTAATCACGAGCAATTACGTAGTTTGTGTACCTCCCATTAGAAAGACTTAGGACCCAAGGTAGTTCAACAGTCACGGTGACCTTTCTAGATCTATAGACGTCCTTTTGGTTTTCTTCCTGCTCAAGAAAGATGAGCTTTGTAGACCCTTCTTTTCTCAAAATTATATCTACGATCTCTTAAATAAAAAAAAAAGCATAGTAATTTTGATACATAATATACATTAAATCAACTATCATTTTTACCTGTTCAAAACTTGTCTCCCAAAATTTATTTCAGATATATTAATTTAAAATAAAAACTATTATACGAGCAAGGATAATTAATACGACGAATAACAAATTTTTATGGAATATTTATTGGAGTATACAATTTTTATTATTTTTTTAAAATGTATTAATTTAGAAAGAAGAACAAAATAAGCATAGCATTAACAACATTTTAAGGATCGTCTTCGATTAATGTAATGCACGTTACAAGGTCATTTCTTATCACGAATCAAAGATTTTGTCGAATATTTACGACGTGTTATACGATGTTAATGACTCGGTTGAAAAATTTTATCGAAACGTTTTATCGGTTAAGATAATTGGAGCGACGATCGAACGATAAATTACCACGGTGATGTAACATTCTGCGATGAAAAAATTCCAAGAACGGCCATTTATAATACAAACTTTTACATGATATTATGAAGATGAGATGGGATCATCGATGCCTCATTAACGGCCTTAATAAGCTTCAATTTACATGAGTTATCTCGTCTCGGTAGCCTAGAATTATCTTAAACTCAATTTTAATTCACTCATATATACACGTATACTTAGTTAAAATTTTATATGAAAAAAGAAAACAAACAAAGAAAAAATATATTTTACGCATATAATCTGTTATTTATAAAAACAACAACAAAAATAGTTACGTTATTGTATATATTTCTTTTGAAATATTTTTTAATTACTTGATTTATAAAATACATTATATGCATATATTATTATTATAATTATTATTTCATGTAGATACAAATAATTTCTTTATTTATTTGGTTTATTATAAAAAAAAAATTTATTGGCAAAATCAGAAGATTTATTTAAACTTAAATTAGGTTCTATTTAGAAAAGAAAACATAGAAAGCTCCTAAAATAATGTTAACCGTAAGACACACCTGTTCATAAGATTGCCAATTGAAAATCAAAGAAAACGATCGATAAATTTCTTTCAATTAAATGTTGGTTTATATAGGTAAGGATATTAATTATTAAACGGTTATTACATGGACGACACGCAGGATAGTCCCCGTTGTTACTTATCAAAGTGAGTATATGTGCTTGAGCAACAACACATATCGAGAATCGATTTTCCAGTCAAATCGATTGGGCGTTGCGTGTTAAATCGATCTTAAATGTATCCATGTATATACGAAAGTAATCTTTATATTCTTATATATATATATACACATACACACATATGTATATACATATAAAAATGTATATAAGTTTGCTTCTTTCAATAAGTTGAAGTCATTCAATTAAATGATGCTTTGAATATATTTTATGTAAGAATACGATACGCGAAAAAAAGGAAGAATAAAATGAATTAAAAAGATGAGCAAATGAAATTTCAGAAATAAACAAACCAAAAAAAAAGAAAGAAGATATGTAAAATAAAAAAAAAGATAAAAAAAAAGAGCAACGTCAGGTGAAGTAACTGGTATGAGATTGCAGAAAAGTAGGTGACGGAAGAAGAAGGGGTTTGTCGCGACATATGTGCCATGACGTGTGAATTTTTACGGTGACTCCGAGATAACGTTTAACGAAAAAAAAAAGAAAAGAGAGAAATTTAATAATAATAATAAAAAAAAAGAAAAATAATTGATGAATGTCCATAAGTTTGGCGATTTTGCGAACTGTCAAAAAACAACGGTGTAATTTACATACAAACACACAAGTATACTCTTATAATAATTTATTTTTCACGTTCGCGTTTATGCTTTTACGGTACGAAGAAACATTTCTAATTTAAATTTGTAATATCGATAGTCTCTATATTTGAATAAAAAAAAAAAGGAAAATATTTGGAAGGATTTGGTTAAGTATGATATTAGATTCTTAAAAAAAAAATAAGTGGGCGTCAAGATTTTAGTGGTACCTTCTTAGAAAAAATCTAAATCCTCTTATGCTTAACGAGGGAGAAAGTTCGTGCATAAGTTAGTAGCGTTAGAATGAATTTATTATCATAAGTAACATAAATTAAAATTAAGAGAAATAAGAATAAATGTTTTTTTTTTTTTCGTAATTAGAGAAAATATTTTTATATTTAATTATATAATTTTGTTCATATTTCTTTGATTTTTTTCACGAAGTTTATTTTACGATCATAATGATCGGTGTTATTTTTTAAGATTCTTCTCTTTTTTTTTGTATCGAAGTATATTCATTAATTTGAACGAATGGGCAGGTATTTAGCAGGCTGTTACTAATCTATAATACAATCTGCATATAACATATCGATCCATCATTTAATATACGATATATCATCAACCTAATTCTCTAATCGGTCGTTGCCATCATCCTGCCCATCATGCTATCATTTCGGTGGCTTATTCACATAAGATCATTTGAATAACAATAACGTACGCGTTAGACGGACCCCTAAACCTTTAGCACCTATACCTAACGAACTTTCATGCAAATTTGATCACCTTTCTATTTTTTACCTTTGACAAGTCATAATATTGAAGAAGATTTCACGATTCGTTTAACTGGGATCATCTAACATCCTAGAAAGATCTAATCCGTTTAAAATAATATTCTAATCAATCGTTTTTTAATGAGACAAGAAAAATTGTTTTTCATAAATCCAACTTAAGAAGCACGTTTAATGACTTAGCTATAATTGAAAAACGAATTGCAATCAATTTTTCATCATCTAATCCCAATATTATAAACAGAATCTGTAGTATTATTATATAACGAGATATTTGAAATAAAATTTCAATACAGGAAAAATTTCTAGATAATTTAACACGTTCTGTGCCAAGCCATTTTTGCCTGACTTGACCAGGCCATTTGATATTTTGATTAAAGATTGTTACACTATCATAAAATATTTCATTACATCGTCAATCTATAAGTTATCTTTTTAGTTATCATTTTAGTTATTATTTCGTATAATGCCTAATTCCTTTGATAGAAATATATTTCACAGAATGAAATTTCTCATAAACATGTTTTCAGTGCATTAAATAAATATGTTTGCTTGTACTACTGGTGGTACACGTGGCATGGAACGTTTTAAAAAAAAAACAAAGGAAACAAGTTTAAAAATAAGATCGATAGTTTGACTCGATTCATTTCTAATTTGTTTTCTTTACAAAAAAAAAATAACTTTCTTCTAAAAGCAATTTCAATATTTATTTGTTCTACCAGACGATAAAAAAACTCTCGCATTTAAATAATCGATATTTGGAAAGATATATATTACCGATTATTAAAATCCATATATTAGAAAATAGAAAGGGTATGTATATTGAGTTAAAAAGAAACTCGATCGAATATATTTCTAAATCCCTTTTGACTTAGTCTTCCTGGTATTTTATCCTCGACCCGGGTGGCACAGACCATATCTCTCCGTGTCGTCATCCCTTCCTTCCTTCTTACCCTCTCACCCTCCCTTTTTTCCCTTTCTTTTTTTTTTCTTTAACCTTTTAACATAGCAAAATAGTCTAGAAATCGTGGTCTATTAGCATCGGAGGCGTACTTTCGAAGGTCCAACGAAAAAAGGGCAAGGGATCGGAGGTCCTAGAAAACAGAGTCACGAAATAGCTGCATCGAAATCAGTTCCCTATATACATGCTTATATATTTATATATATATACATATATCTATATCTATGTATATGTATATAGATATATATATATATATATATATATAGACCAACCATATAGAAAGATCCTTCGGGGCTCTCTTGCGAGAATGTGGACGACCACAAAATGGCATATAAATTAAGGCTCCAAACCTTTTCGGGTTGTGCCTTTGTCGGATTCGCGACTTGTCCCTAGGGGGAAATGCTTTATCCTTTCGAAGCTAAACTTTTTCAATACTTTCGGTATTACGTGATCTCCTTTCTTAGAATCTTATCGGTAAATAAGAAGAAGAAGAAGAAGAAGAAAAATAAAACTTACAATAAAACAAATATATAAGGAAAGGAAACAAAATTTTTCTATTATTTATTTTATTCTAATAAAATATCTCTATTTTTATATATATGAACATTCAAAAATGATTTTGAATTAATCCAATCAAACCGAACGTGTGTATACCAAATTATATTAATTTGGGGAAAAGAAATTCATTATTTTTACGTTTATAGAGATATATATTTATGTGCACATAATTATGAAAATGAATCTTATTAATGTTACTTTTATACGAAGCAAAGATGAATTATAAGTTTTAGTTCGAATGTTAACAAACAGATAGACAGACAATCATCGTTATTTCGAAGAATACTTATAATTAGTGTTTCAGTATCAAGCATAGTATTGGTGCATATATAATTTTATAATATAATTCAAGTAAAATGTGTCTGATAAAAGAAAAAAAATTGGAAGTTACTTATGACTCGACCTAATATATCATTACAGCCAAAATAATTATTTCTTTCTCACCAAACTTAATATTTAATCAATAAGATTGTGAAAAGAAGAAGAAAAAAATAGAACTTGAATATTCTTTGAGATGAATTTGAAGAGAAAGATATAAAATAGGTAAACGAGATTTAAAGAAGGAAAAAAAGACACCCGGTAGAAAGATTTAAGAGGAGAACTCTTTACGATCTTCTTTGCATTGCTGACTTACACATTGTGCTCGTGACTTATCGATGCAGCTTGCATGACTAGCAACGAGTCTCCACCTCCCCTTCGTAATGCAGGTTAATCGATGCACCGACCCGTGTAAAACGCCCGGCGGGATAGGCCGAACGCTCGCGCGCGCCCGTTCACATTCAATGCACCAGGGACGAAGGAAATGCATTCGGCGGATGCATTCTTATGTAACTGCTTTGCTTCTTCTCGTTTCTCTTTTGCTCTCCGTTTCCGACTTATCTTTTAAGCTAAGTGTATGCTATATTTTTTATCTTTATAATTTTTATGGGGTTTTTTTTTTTTAACGTACAATCTTTATCTGTGTTCACGGAAACTTCCTAAATAAAATTGTCCTTTTATTTTTAATTATTCCTTCTATTATTTGTTATTTAATTTTTATATACAAATTGCTTCTATTTTTCCTTCTAGTATTTTGTGTATTTTATTTTTTCTATTAGATGCAATTTTGTTTAATAATTTCTCTCAACCCTTTATGGGCCTGTGTAACTTTCAGGTCACATAATAATATTTATTTATTTATTTTTACGGGTAAACCCATTAAATTCAAAATTTTTGTTTAATCTGCATATATAGATTTAGAATTATTGATTTTTAATTCTAATTTTATAAAATTAAGTTTCAAGAATTAGAAAATATTCTAATTTTATGTTCAATCGCAAAAGTAACACCAATGACATTTAAAATTTACGATAAGGAGAATAACCTTTTGTAACATAGAAAATATATATTTGTACCCTAAAGAGAAAGAGATCTCCTTTCTTTTACAAGAATTTACCATCTGTCGAAGTACGCTTACGAAGCAGATTCAGTGTCGATAAATCGTATTGATCGTCGACACGTTCGTGTCATGAATTTTAATTTTGTTCGATGCTAAGAAATCCGATACACGTATATATATATATACACGAACGCATATATAAATTATTTTTTATTCTTTCCTATCCCTCTACTTGATTTTGTATTTTTCTTTTTTTTTTTTTATATTAAATAGAAGTAAGCATGCATTATAATATGTAGGGTATCGTGAAAAATCGAGAAGGAGTATAAGGAATGACGCAGCAATATTTAGGCCATCTTCATGAATTTTAATATCCTCCCTAAGTAACCCTTTTCGGATCTGTTCAGGACCGCTATTAGGTCGATTCAAACGTAACATCGAACATCCTTGGTCCCAACTTGATCGTCGTCGTCGGTCGTTCGTTCGTTCGTTCGTTCGCGCATTTTAATGTCTACTGGAATAAAAGAAGGGTTCCCTTCTTTTACAAGCGAAGCAGTCACACACAGGTACATATAAACGCATAAACACATACGTGTGCACACTTACATGGCGCCTTTATGTCTCCATGCAGATGCTTCCTGCTTTGCGAATCGAAATGACTCGCCAAAAAGAAGGAAATAAATGAACGTGAAAGTAAGATAGAAAGAAAGAAAGAGAGAGAGTAAAAAAAGGGGTAGCATCGAAATTTTATTGTATATAAACGGTCGAAATGCGCGGCTAGATGTCCTTTTAAAAATTTCTTTATTTTTTTATGACGGTTATATCGAACTTTATTAGCGCCAAGTCATCTCCCGAGAAAAGTGACAGAGATAATTTTAATAGGTAGGCAAGAGTTTCGTTGCTAAACCTTCCTTTAACGTCAATGATCGATTGCTTGTAAAAGAAGAGAGAAAAAAAAAGGGTTCTTCATATTTTCTTCGATGTTTAGTCATGCAGAATATGTTCATGGGTGATGATGACGATGATGATGATACTTTGTATCTTACGTTTCTACATTGTTAAATATCTCGTATTAAACGCATTGAGATTTGTTGCTCGTCGTTAAAAGATCCCTTTCACGTTATAAATTCTTTTTTTTTTCCCTTTTCTTTAACGTAGAATGAATCGAAAGATTTATTATTTAATATATCATTTGTAAATTTTTTTATTTTTTTGTTTGATCTTGTTTAAGATTCACGCCGATTTTGCGAGTATACGATTTATTTTTTAATAAAATTTTTTAAAAAAGATAAAGAGAAGACGAAGCGAATTTATTAAATATATTTTTCTTCTTTTCTTTTTTTTTTATTCTGTTCATCTTTTTAAAAGTTGTCCAAGGTGTGAGGTGTGTTTCGATCGAATGGTTTAAAGATTCAAGAAATCATTAATTTATTACCATCTACATCGTAACGCGCACGTACACTCAGACAAACATTTTGGGAGTAACACATAAAATAAAATACATAACACATATTAATTCAAGGAGAATATCGATTACGCTTTTCGGTGTCGATAACTATCATCGATTTTAGTCGTCATTAATCAAGTCCCTTGTCTCATGGAAATTCACATTTATTTCGATCCCGTTTTGCACACCGTAAAGTTGTCGAAGGTGAGAATTAAGCGGTATGTGCCGATCTTATAAATTTCAACAGGTTTTATTTTTGTTTATTTTCTTTTCTTCTTTTTTTTTTTAAAGAGCGAGCATCGAAATGACGTAATCTATGTCGTCTTTCATAAATTGCCTTTTAACAAAGCTCCTACTACCGAAGATTCGTGTATGCGTAAACATGAAAGAAAAGCAAAAGAGAAGGAACTTCACCTGCCCGTTTGTCGAGAAACGAGAGCGAAACTTTAACCATAATTTAATAACCGATTCTCTCTTGCCTTTAGTTTCGAGCGGCTTCTCCCTCTCTCTCTTTCTTTTTTCTACCAAAAAGAGAGAGAAAGAAGAAGAAGAAGAAGAAGAAGCAAAGTTAAGAACGTAAGTTCGACGAGTCTAAAACCCGAAACAGTTTCTCTTTCTTTTACTTTGATCTTTTTGTTCTCTCATTCTCTCAGTCTTTCTCTCTTTCTCTCTGCACATAAATAAGCGAGCAGAATTACAATAATCCGATCCAATTAAAGGCAAAATTTATAGTCGCAGAAAAAGCGCGTAGACGCTTAGGGCTGCGCCGTGTAAAAGATTTGCATTTGGAAATTTGCAAGCGTAATTTTGAATTTGCTTAATAGCCTCGACGAAGGAAGAAAAGAAGGAACGCTTCGAGCTTAGCGTAGGCACCTAATAGAATCCATTTTCATATTTCGAGAGCTAAATCCTCCTCTTTCCTTCTCCTTACATGTGTGTGTGTACCGGCTTTGCTATGCACTAAAGTCGACTTTGAATGCTGCCGCGTTAGCCATCGTAAATTTCCTTCACTCGATCCATTCAGTTTTATCTTACCTAAGCATAGTGTGTATGTATGTATGTGTGTGCGTGTATTTTTTTATACTCCTTTCACTTATCTCGTTGCAGTTTTCATATACTAGCTGTCATCCAAAATCGATCATCTGAATTTTGGTAATCTCTCTACTCGTTTAAAATAACAAAATTTTTGGTCTGCTTCGAGTTTGACGTTTATTTATTTAGAAAATAATCTACGTTAATTTTAAGATAATCAAATTTCCAAGAAAAAATTATTATTGCAGTAAGATAATGATATAATTATTATCTGTCATTTTTAAATGTTCCCCTTCACCCTAATTAAATTTTATCTTTTATTATAAAGATATATACATTTAGCGAGAGATGCTTACTTTTAATGTAAATTTTTTTGCTATCGAATATTGGAGATCTTTTGAATTTTTCGTTGAGGTGAAAAATACGCGACGATAAATACGATAATAAAATTTCGATAGAAATCGTTATTATAGTCGGTCGATTATGTTCAACCAAATGGATTCATTTTATTTCTTAATTCATTGGACCGATTTCTCGATCACGATCCCATTATCCTCAGCTTTGGTGAAATCAAGTCCTAACAATCATCATCGCGAGTGGAGCATCGAAAAATCACCGTTCCTTCGAATTTGCACGCCAAGACCGAAGGTTAGGGCTTTTTTGGTCGACGATTAGCATATATTATGTTTGGGCAAGGTGACCGGTACATACACAAACACACATATACATTCACAAATTGTAGGACCCTTCATTTCATCCGCGTAATCCTTGTCTTTAATATCTTACATTTAGGGTTAAAGATCGTGAAGAAGCTTAAACGTCATCTTGCAGATCGTCAATTGTAATAATTTGATCCTCCTACGACCTTTTAAAGCTTAAAAAAGAAAGAACAAAAGATTTAAGAGTATTAGCGATCCAAATTTCAACCTTGCACCTTGCCCAACCCTTAAAATCCTTTATTTCAATAATCTGTTCATTTAATTAATCAACCATGCTTATTATAATTACTAACAATATTTCCTTATTTTAATAAAGATTTTTATTTCATGTTATTCAAATAAGAATACGAAACTAAAGAAAGAAAAGGAAAGTTTCTTCTTTTTATTTCTGTTTCATATCTTTCTTTTGTATTTTTTCTTTTCCAAAAAACCCCCACTTTTAAGAACCATAAGTCTCTCTTCGAATAAAGCTGTCAACAAAAATGTAATAATTCACAGAGATGGTGAAAGATAATAACTGTACTTATCAGTGATGGAATACTAATCAGATTATGCTTGATTCCCGTTAGAATTTCCCACTCTTGAAGGTTTAGACTTTTCCACCTGCCTTTTTAAGATTATTATCGTTCACAAAAGTAGACCCCTGTATCTTTTTCTCGCAAATTTTACTTTTCTTCCTTACCAAATAATAAAAAGATACGAGATTTTGTTTTTTCTTTTCAAAATACGAGGAATATATTCAAAGAAGCTGAAGTTGAATAATTGAAACGTTAGTTTGCATATATCGCGATCCCATTGTTTCGATTATTCCCACGATAATTTATTCTACGTTATTTTTTGTTTTCTTTTCAAGAGGAAAAATAAATAAATAAAGAAGGAAGGAAAGAGTAGGAGGTGGGTCGTATTCGAAAATCCTTCACATTAATTTTATCTGGTATCGAAGAGAAGACGGAATTCGAAATGTTTGAAGAATTTGCCGATTCGAGGACCCCTTCGAATACGTCGTGCTCGTTACGTCCCTGGGATAAAATGTTCTTCCAAGAGATTCTTTCTGCCTTACTCTCTCTCTCTCTCTCTCTCTTTCTTTCTCTTTCTTTATTTCTTCCACCCTAAAATGGGCACGCATTGTTTGGACTTCGAACATCGTGTCGATGGTTTAAATGCGATCTTAAATCTCGCGTAATGTGTCTCATGTATACACAAACATACTCACACATGCATATAAATTGGTATACGTATACCCACTGATCCCGGTCTTCTTTTCCTTTTAATGGAATGAAAAAACAATAAAAAAAAAAAAGAAAAAACAAGAAGATAAGATGGAGTAGATCCAACTTGGTGGTCTCCTTCTTGTTCAGAATGAACAGACGATGAATTAATTTGTGATAAACGATTCGCTTTACTTTACTTACCATTGACAACTTCTAATAACGATCAATTATTTCGCAAAAGTAATGTTATTGAGGATGATATTACGGATTTGAAATTCAATCGTATTTATTTCTTTCAGTGCTGCCAGCCAGGGGAATACGAATCCTTGTCGCGTTGGAAGTTTCTCAGTAATGCAGCTGGTGCAGATCCATTGGATGGATGTATCGCAAGAGGATCTAGAGCTCTTCAGGATCCAAGAGTAGGATCGAGATTCAAGAGGAGATAAGGTTGGAAACCCCGTGGATTATGCTTGTACAATGTTGTCGTACGGTGCCGTTAAAAGTCTTCCATTGTCGCCCTCATTGTATACCTTGTCGTCGGTCACGTTAAGGGAAAAATATTTAGTCTTTATTTTTCACGACTCTCAAAACTTTGATATCTAACATTCTTCTATTCCTTGTATCATTCATCTTATTTTCATCTTCTTCTATCTTTACCGTTACCTTTTTTTTCTTTTTTCAATTGATGCTAGAGATTCTATCCTTTCTCTTCTTTTGCGAACCACGTACGATAGAAAATAGTAAACCCTTTTATAGTGTGTGTGGAATAAAAATATAATCTCATAGAAGTATTAAAAAAATTACCATCGTAGTTAGTACACTTTAATTTAATTTAATTTAATTTTTTTCAAATGTGTGTTTTAATTTTTGATATTTAATATTTTCACACGTAACTTTGGTAGGATTTATTTTAAAATAGAAATTAGATCTTTTTCTTCCGTGACACGTAGATCCATTAAAAAAGATTTTTTATATATAAAAGACAGATTTTTTGGAGCCGAGTTTGATTTTTTATCCGTGATATTCGTATTCGTGGAATATTTAAACATAAAAATTTGAGTTTCCCTTTTAGAAAAACATTACTTCCGCCCTTAGAGCTTTATGACCAACTATAAAAGAGGATACACATATTCGAGTCTCTTAACATGAGCTTTAAATTTCCTGACCAAACGTAGAAAACTCAGGGCGAATTGTGGTTTTATTTTAACGCGAGAACAGGCTCCCGGATTTTCGAGTATATCACAAGGCGGATTCTTCCCTTTTTACGAGCTACTCGTACGTGCCGTTAGGAAAGGCATCTCGAACTTTAATTACTCCACGAAGGAAGTACGGATCGTTCTTTCACGTTCATTTTCGTTTCGAATGTCTTATGTTAGAGGGAGAGAGAGATAGTTAAGATCGTTTTAACTGCGAAGAAAAAATATAGGAAATTTCGGTCATAAATTTAAAGCATTCTATTGCTTTAGAGTTTAGAGAGAGAGAGAGAAAGAGATCCTTCTTCTTGATAGGGTTTTATTTATTCATTATGTGTTCTGTTATTAAAAATGTCTATAAAACTCCTTTAGATGGTTAAATAATTATCTAAATAATTTGATTATTTATTAGGGTTATAAAACATTTTGTTATCGTGGTTACATTTAAATGTATAAAAAAATATGTAAAATATTTTCTATGTCTTTTTGTGTTATATTTAAGAATTGAATTTACAGATAAATTAGATTATTTATTTCAACTCTTTGGTTGGATATTTATTGTCAAAATAATGAAACTTTCACTTTCGATTAACAGGAAATCGATAAGAAATTATAAGAGTTAGTAAATAGTTTGAAACGGTGAAGAAAATGTTAGTAGTAAAGTTAAACTTCCGTATGAAAATAGTTGATCGTTTTAAATTGATCCATACGATATTTCTACCAGTCGTGTAAATTAAAGAATCGATTGAAATAGCAATTAACCTTTAGCGTTAAATTCGCTCGTTAAGTCATAAGATAATATATATCTGATCCTAGGAAAGATAGAAAATATTTTGCCGGTTAGTTTTATCATCAATGAGATCAAGTTATCCGTGAAAGGGCGGCTACACTCGAGTAACTTCAGAAATTGTTTGGCATCGTTCAAAGTGGCCGCGCTTCTTTCGAAATTCAATACTTTTAAGGATCATCGGAGTCGATCCTAAACGTTTTTCATCGACCAATCAAGATCTTTTTAGATGTTATCCAATAACACGGAAATCTTTTGTTCGTGATAGTTAAAGAGAGAAAGTTTTTTTTTGTACCAGTTAAATCTAGATTACCGTTGATAAATCTTCAATTAATTTGATTAGACATTTATCTAAACGATTAATTGAACCAATGTCAATTTCGTATGAAATTAATTTCATTCATGAATTGAAATTTGTAGAAAAGAAATGTAAAATAATACTAGGGAAAAAGAAATATTTTCAAAGACTTGTAATATTAATTCTAAAAACATTATCATCATTTTATTAGTTTCCTAAGTCTATAAATATAATATTTAACACGTTCTTCTCTGTTAATCTGCATTCGATTAATTCTAAATTTTATTACCAACGTTATAAGATTTAATATATCTGTAAACTTTGTTTATTTCTTTATCCGTTTCCTGACTGGAAATTTATTTTTGCGGTGTTTGTAAATATTTGCAAATTAATTTGAGCGATATAAAAAGAAAGAAATAAATTTAATTAATGAAAATTAATATAATAATATGAAAAAAAGAAAGTAGTTATAAAGAGAGTTAGTAAAGGTTGATACAAACTTAAAATAATGCAAATATTAACCGTTAAGATGGGAGTAAATTTAAATAAAAGATAGAATCTATCTATTCCATATATCTTTAAGAGTGGTAGGACTTTCGCCAATAAGGTGTCGCGACGAAAATTGTCAAGCTCTGGCCAAGCACGTTATCTGATCGGTCGTCAACGTGACCGGTCACGTCATTGAGACACCCACGCTTCCTTCCTTCAGATAACTATCTCGAGATATCCGGCTATAGAATTGCAAGATATCGTTCGGAGCCGCACTACAGTCTAGATATGTTTCCTTTATCTCGATGGATACTGTTATGTCTACACCATGAATGATCCGCAGACTCTCCAAGTGGACAATCCTCTTTATTTGTATGCTGTACTTTGAAGTTTTAAAAAGTGCCTCGATATTATCCAACAATCTTCCATTTAAACTTTCGATTTTACTTGTCCCACCGTGTTATCTTTTAATTTATCAGTTCATTATTTCAAAAAATAAATGGGATGTCTGAAAGAAAGGTTTATGTTAAATTTGGTTTGTTGGAGGAGGGGAGAGGGAGGGTTCTACGTTGAAAGTTTGCAGTACGTAACAAAGACCCTTCCTTCCAGACACTCCATTCCAATTTAGTTCGTCCTTTGAGAATAATCTTTTTTCTTCTTTATTACTTTTTTTCTAACTAAGCATCTACGTTGATAACTTATTTAAATTTGAACAAAATATATGGAGTAGGTAATAATTCGAAAGAGTGAATAAGAGAGGGTAGAAAAAAGTTAGTGGTTGAAACTCGTAGGAGGAGAAAAGGAAGAAAGAATAAAAAGGGAAGAAAAAAAAAGTGTAGGAGTGGAAGAGGTCGCGGGCCAGAAGCAGAAGAAGAAGAAGAAGAAGAAACACAATGGAGGGTTCCGTGAGGCCCCCTGGTGGGTCCCGCGGACGCCACAAACCTTATCGTTGAGATCTATGGGGTAAGGTACTAAGGTCCAGAGGCCCTGTTAGAAATATCGCACCGACCGATCGCAGATTGAACTGAGATAACGTTAACCCCCACTACATTCACCTTTTCACCGCGTGCCCGGACAGAGACAACTTGGTGGGGGAGGGATTAAAAACAGCTGCCATGAACCTAAAGGCACTACTATATATCCATAGTACCTATGTATACTTTACAATAAGATATACGCCGCTTGCAACAAATTCGTCCATTTGAGAGATAGATCCTGACGTCTTCGTCATCATGACAACGTGGGATTTCAAGTTTCCTTTGATTTTTTTTTCATCCTCTCTTGTCCTCCTACTCTTTTAAAGAATTTCAAAAATGTTGAAACGTGAAATGCACATTTTATTAGAAATATTCTAGATTCTTTTGGGAAGAGAAGTTTTATTTTTATTCTTATCAAGTTTTCTTAGTTATCTAACTTTGTTGTTATTTTCATTTAAACATTTAAAGGAAGTTTCTTTTTGTGCGATTGTTGTTGGTATTAAAAATTATCGAATCCTACATAATATAAAATATCTGTAAAATCGTATAAAATAAATTGTGAAGAGTTTTTTTTTTGTATTATATATGGGAGAATTATCCGAAGTTAGTTCTTGTGAAACGTTTATGATAATAATTGAAAATAAATTGAACGGGTTAACCGTGAAAGGTTGTTATAGCTATCGTCGAAGAAGAATTTCAAAATACCTCGAAGCTTTGCATTGTGTCAATATGAGTTGGCCTTCGAGTAAAGTATCTCTCGACGTAACTGAAGTCCATAAATACCTGAACGATCGTGTCTCTCCGTGCAGGTTATCATTTTGCAGGATAGTTAGCGGACACCTGCGCTATAGGAATGTCTGGATCCTCGAGGGCACCTTCGATGGAATCTGCAACGTAAGAGCCTGATCGATAGCTGTGCGATCTACAAATGATCGACGTGGATTTCGATGTGAATTCCTATCGTGGCTAACACTTACTTTATTCTATTTTTTTCTTTCATTTTCGTTACATCCTTTAACATTTCTAAAAATAACAAAACACTTAGATCCTATCTAAAGTAACGTTATTATTTATTCCAACCGATTCTTAAACTTTTATCTCTTGATTTTTTTTCTTTCGCTTTTAGATTAAATCAGTCTGTAAAAAATATTTTTCTTAATCCTACATGTTCTTCGAATCAGTAGATAAAAATTTTTTAAAAGGATCATACAAAAATCCATTAAAATAATTCATCGTAACTTTCGAAAATGTAAAAATCGATGATAAAGTAAATGTAAATGAATGAATGAATGAATCGTTTCACTTACGTAGGAACGTGCCAGCTTGTGATCGTGGATATATAATTAGATATTAATTGTAGAACTACCGGATTTTCATGCAGTTGAAAGAAAGAAAGAAAGAAAGAAAGAAAGAAGCAGAGAGAGAGAAAGATGAGTCATTGGAATTAATACGCGTTTACAAAAGAGAGAGAGAAAGAGAGGGACGCAATAAGGGTACGCATAGTTAGGTTCGTAAGCACAGGTGGAAAGAAATTCCCTCTCTCTTTTCGTCTTTCGTCATTAGTGGGCCCTAACGCTTAATTACAGAGATCGGATTCATCGGTCGGTCGCATTAGTCCTTTGACATCGTCCCGTGGCCTAGCAACGACTACGTTCGTTTCATCTTGCCGAAAATATTAATTTTCACCCGTTCCGAGCACTCTTTTCTAAAGGATAGAAAGAGATAGAGATAGAGAAAGGGAAATATGGAGAGAGAAAGAGACAGAGAGAGAGAAAGGATATACGAAAGAGGCCGCTCTTAACGAGGAATAAGGATGACTTAACGCCCTGGATGGTCGAGGTAGCGAGAATAAGGGGAACGTAAATACCCGCTCTTTTGAATTATTATCGCTGCGCCATACCCCCGAATCACCGATCATTATTTACAAAATTATGTTCGCGTACCATGAGTCCTTCCAACTTGTTCTTTCTCTCTCTTTCACTCTTTCTTTCTCTCATTTTTTTTTTCTTTATTTTTTTTGCCCCTTTCTCTTCCTCGCTCACCCGTTCACTCTCAGTCCTTCTCTTTCTCTCTCTCGGCTGTTAATTATGCTTCTGAACCGATCCCTAAAGTCCTACCGAAAAGGGTTTCGCGCTTTACCGCCAGAGGTATCAGTGTAATTAACGAAAAATGTCTTTATAGTTTAATTTAGCAGCCGTTTTCGAAGTAGACCCTTTAAATCCATCCAGGTTCATAATTACTACGTATCCAAGTCATGTATTTAATCGACTTGACGTAACCCTTTCATAACGACAACGCATTATTCTTACATTCGCAGATATTAATTTAATTTTCATATCATTTAAAACGATTTGCTCGCGTGAATTTATATAGTTTGTTTTCGTATGAAAAATTTAATGTCTTTTCGTATAAACGGATTAGAGAAAATATGTTTAGTGTTCATTTGTTTAGATTATTAAAATAATTGTTTAGATTTGTGGAATAAACTTAAGAATTGAAGTTTACTCGTAAGTTGAGTTCGATAGAAAAGAGATCTACAATAAAGTTGAGTCACGATTCAACATTGCGTCCGTTTCGCGTGGCTCTTCTTTGAAAGAAGATCGTCGTCACGGTCAAGAGCACCTCGTTTCGTGACTTGCAAAGAACGACTTGCTCTCTGGGAGCACAGGAGAGATGATCTTTGATTCCAACGTCATCCATCAGGTGCGTTTGCTCGATCGGTCATGCACGTCCTTCGTCCTCCTATCTCGATTTCGTTTGATACTTATCCCTTAAATATCACATTTATTTCTTCTTGTAAATTTCTTTCTTTCTTTTTTACTCCAATCCTAATTTATATAACCTTTACTTCAATAATTAATATTTCAAATACAATATTTGTTTAAGAACGCATATGTGTATTTTATGTTAACAATAACAATTCAATAAGTTGTACGTTTGCAAAAGCGTAACGAATCATTGATTATAGTGAAATTGATGCGTAACGAGCGATAAGAAGGAGCAATTTCGATCACGATCAGGTGTGTCACAATTTATCGTTTGACGATCTTCCAAAATTATATATCGAGCTAATCCGGTTTCCAAGCATCAGGCTTGCGGATACCTACGATTATGTTCCAACGTTTTTACAGTTCTATACGTGCGAGACGGCCTATAACAAATCCATTATCAAAGTCAGTTTGTGTGTCTCGTAGAAATCCGAGTCTCTTTCTCCGTTCACTTAAAGCAATATCGATTTATCGAACGATCCATCAATCGAACGATCCATCAATCGATCGATCTACTTTCTTCGAAGATGTCTTTTTCTTCTTTTCTTTTTCCCGTTCACTCGTCGTTTATAAATTTTATTTTTTTATTTTTTTCTAGTTCTACTCTCTCGTATAATATCACTTAACTTTGAAGTTAATTTTTTCAACGACTCTCCGATGATTATTTAGGATAATATGTTAAATTAATTTTTTATACTAAAGATTTTACTGCAAAAAACTACTTTCGTGTTTTATTAAAATTTTGGTGAGTTATTTTTCATACTCATGATAAGATTTTGTGTAAAAGTATAATCATTTTACGATAATTCTTCGAGGTGTTTTCAATAATTTTTGATAAAATCGAGAAAAGAGTAGGTGTTAGAAAGAAAGAAAGAAAGAAAGAAAGAACGAGTGAGTGAACACGTGCGTCTAAGATGAAATAACGGAACTATGAATGCTTAGATGTGTGTGTGTATGTGTTTATTTAGGATATTGCATTCTTCAGTTCGGCTGCAGGTCAAGATTCGTTTCAGTGTACAGCTTAGCCGATACCTTTGTCACTAAGGCGGTCGTTTCTTTAGATATCGCGGATGCATGTGTGTATTTGTGTGTATGTTGCTAACCTAAGCGTGAGCGTGCAGGAAAGAAAGAAACGAATGTATCGGCGAGTGAATTGAAAAAAAAAATTTTTCTTAATTTTTAAGTTTACCAATATTTCTGAACGCATTTTGAAGAAATTCTTTTTTAAAATTTTGTATTATGGAAAATTTTCCTTTTGCCATTTTTGAGAGACAGGGCTGTATCTGACTGAATGGTCACCTCGACAGGTGTGAGACAATGGACCAATTTGAGAGTAGAATATCTCGCATCACACCTTTTGCACTTTTAGTTCTGACCCTTATTGTTACGTTCAACAAAGGAAAAGAATCTTTGAGAAAAGCCTAGTTCAGTTTCCACCATCTGCGAAGACCATAGCAACCTTTTTCGTATTCGTTATATCTTGTCAAAGTTTCATTGTCCATTTTTCGAAAATAAAATTCAGTTAACATATGAACCATTGATAATGACCACAAATCGCAAAGTCACGCTTCCCATTGTTATTTTGGTGGTCATTTTAACACACAAATTCTTCATCCTTCTAAATAATTTAAATTATTATAATATTTTTTCTTTCTTTCGTATTGATCAAACGATATTATTTATTCCTTGGATGAATTTTCATATTGAATAGTATTCCTTAAATATTTATCTATCCTTGTTAACTTATTAAATATGTGAATTGAAATAATAGAAATTACATTTACATAAATATTATGAATTTTTGAATACTTGCATAATCTAATCAAATTCTTGAGAATATTTAAATTAGAATAGTTACAAAGTTTCTAAAACATAAATCATCCTTCTCATTTTGGATCCTCCCATCATCGACGTATTAATAAACGATCGATTCAGTGACGTATTTAAGACGTCGAACAAATGTAAAGGAAACAAAAGAAAATAAACTTTGATAACGTAATTTGAACGGTAGATTGGTACGACGAAGAGGATCATTTTATGGTGGTCAATAGGGAGGGAAGGTAGAACCTTTTGTAAAATTCAATGAAATCGATTTTGGAACACGCGATCGAGGTAATACTCGGTTCTAAGACGATATTAAAGGGCAGAGGAAAGTTTCAGACGGGTTATCTCATTTCTTGTATGCAGAGCACGCCAAAGCTCTTGGGGTACGTGCCGTTTAGTTCCAAATACATCGAGTAATATCAGGTAATGGTGTATAACGAGGCACCCGTTTAGCCGGTCTATATTTTCGCATGCTTTTCGAAGGACAAGGACGAGGGGTGTTAAAAAGAGGAATGGGAAGGTTCCTCGCATATATTAAGTTGCTCGAAAAGTAATTTACTATCTTTCGATAGTAAATAAAATACAATTTTTTTTTATAATTAGAATCCATGGCTTTTCAAACGATCGTGAACGGTCGAATTGATGAAATTTAAATGATCATCTATTTCTCGCGTTGTTATTCGACGATTGACAATCACCAGTGCATTTATTTTGTCCTTGTTTTATTCAACGTGACGATCTAAGCATGGAGCATCTTTCAAATTGAAATTATCAAAACTAAATTTAGAAAAACGAAGTATGTTACTTTTCGAACAATTTAATGTACTGCGATTTAAAATAATAAGTGCACATGGGAATTACGCGTGGAAAATATCGGTCAAATGGCTACTTCGGTTCCTGTCACAAATGAAGACTTTGAGCATAATTTTCAATAATTAATTCAAGTTACGGTTCTTTTTGAAACATCTTATATATAATTACTTCTTTCCTTCTAAATATTATTATACATCGATCACTATTCCTTTTTTTTTTATTCTAACTCTAACATGTTATACATTTTTGTATTTTTCGGCCACTTATCTAATACCAATCTAATCGACAACATTCGTATGCCAGGAGCCCTACTAATTATCCTTTTTTAGACACCTGAATTGATGGATCTTTTTGATCTTCAAACGATTTCATCAACAGTTTATTAGGTACCTAATCATGGTTATATCGATTGATTATTTAGATAAAAACAGTTTACCGTATATTGAAATTTAGTCTTCTCTACTTGTGTGCGATATACACGTATGTACTTGGATTAATAAAGATTCAATCATATTTCTTAACCACGTGGTATCGTTTTACTTACTCGAGGATGCATGGCAAAGGAGGAGAAGTATTCTTGGTAAAAAGACCTATAGTCCCGCCTCTTGTCGCATAAAATCGATGAGAATAAGGATTTAAAAAGGATAGGTGGTTTAATCGAGTCTTTTTCATACTTAAAAGTACTTAAGGAATGTTACCACTTTGTTCGGGAGGTGCCAATACTTTTTGAAGAGAACCATCTGCTTTCTATCATATTTTATTTCTTTCTATCATACAGAATGAAAACCTACCATTTAGGATAGTGGTGTTGAGGATTATCAGCAGGTTTGTGAGTAGCCAAACGTTGATGTTGCTCTGGGAAAGATGAGGAGGTAGGTGCGATTTGGCGGAAGGCGAGTAAATTAATGACACTGAATATCGGTAGATCGAAAAGGATCGAAAAAGGATCGAGAAAGGATCGAGGACGAAGGGACGACCAGTTGGGTTCGATTTTTGGCTGCCGTGTTTCTTGATCCAATGGGAAGGGCCAAAAGGCGTACAATTAGCCCTCGTTTAGGGGCGTTTAGGCCCCCGCTTATCGCCGCCATTACTGTTATTATCGACTTATTACGTTGGGCCTTTTCTCTACTCTGGCTAGGGCCCCCCTCGTCCATCCTGCCACGCTTGTGGAGTATCAAACATCGTTGCGGTGGCTATCTTTTTATTACTTTTTATTATTATTATTCTCATGTATATGGCTATCATATTTTCTATACGTGTCGATATGTTCTATCTTGGAGATCGTTATTACCACATACCGAAACGATCTCTTCTCCAGTAAGTACTTTACTACTCGATGAGAGAAGTCATCTATCTTTTCAAGTTATCTTCTAAAGTTATCTAAAAGTTATATTCCAAGGTTGTTACTTCTTTAAAGTGATGAAAATGATTTAGTATTAAATGAAGACTTGATTTATTATCTTGATTTTTTAAATAGATAGTCTTTAAATATTTTCAGTCTATTCAACATCATTATTCTTTTAGTTTCAATTTTGGTAATAAAATTTAAATTGAAAGATAAAATCATTTAAATTATTAGAAAAATATTTATAGAAGATTTTATAAAATAAAAGACTGATGTAAGAAAGAGACAGTGAATGGCATGCGGATTTATTATATCGTAAGAAAGATGTTAGTGAAAAGATGAAAAAGTAAGTCGGTCGAAAGTAGATTGATTCTGAAAATACCTGGAACGAAATAAGTTCTCGGAACCATAGATAGTTTGATATCATCTATAAAAGTTTTTTTTTCGAAAGTTGTTTATATGATTATCGGAGGAGATAAATTCTATTTATTTCAAATTTTATTCTCGTTATACTAACACTACTTGTAAGAAATCTTATTCTATGTGCATGTGTGTGCCTACACGTTTAAATCTAACAGAATATTTATCTCAAAAGAATGAAAGTTAATAAAGTATTTTTTAATGAATATTTTGGGCATTTGTCTAAAAACATATAAAATAAAAAGATATTAAAATTATTTCTTAGTTAAAGTAAGGTAAAAAGTACATAATGTTTAAAGCAATGCATGTGTTAGTAAAATCTAAAAAATAAGTAGGGTCCATCAGAGTAGTGGACATATGCTAAAAACTTGTTAAATTATCAAAGGAAATAATTATTATAATTTAAATGTAATAAATATAAGCTATGCGTACCTTCTTCCTTGAAATCGACTGTTAGACTAAATCGATTTTATCTATGACAGTTTTATTTTCGAAAGTTGTTTACATGTTTATCGGAGGGGATTAATTCTATCTATTTCGAATATTATTCTCGTTATACTAACACCACTTCTAAGAAATCTTATTCTATGTGTATGTGCCTGAATACACGTCTAAATCTAACAAAGAATCTATCTCCAAGGAGTGAGAATAATTAATGCAGTTTTTAATTAATACTTTAGTCCAGTATTGAGGTTCAGCTCGTAGAATTTATTTAAAAACATATTTAATTAAAAGATATCGAAATTGTTTTATATTTTGAATTACGTTTGAAAGAATGTAATGTTTGAATCAAAGTGTACGTGTTACAATATTCTCATAAATAAGAAGGGGGGTGCATTAGAGTAGTAGACTTATGCTAAATAATTGTTAATTAATCGAAAGAATTGAATATTATAATTTAAATGTAATAAGTGTAAGCTTTGTGTACCTTCCTTCTCGAAATCCACTGTTAGACTGGTTTGAAATAAGCTATTAAAGTTTTTTTTTCGAAAGCTGTTTACATTATTATCGGAGGGGATTAATTCTATTAATTTCGAATATTATTCTCGTTAAACTAACACCACTTGTAAGAAATCTTATTCTATGTGCATGTGTGTGACTACACGTTTAAATCTAACAGAATATTTATCTCAAAAGAATGAAAGTTAATAAAGAATGTTTTTAATTAATATTTCAGGCTAGTAACGACATTCGGTTCGTAGCATTTATCTAAAAACATATTAAATAAAAATATATCGAAATTCTTTGATATTTTAAATAACGTTAGAAAGTATGTAATGTTTAAACAAATGTATATGTGTTAGAACAATCTCTAATATAAGAAGGGTGTATTAGAGTTGTAGACATGTGCTAAATAATTGTTAAATTATCAAAGGAAATGTATATTATAATCTAAAAGCTCGGAATATAAGTTTGATGTATTATCTTCTTAGAAATCCACTATTAGACTGGCTCGATTTCATCTATCAAAGTTTTTTTTTAGAAACTTGCTTACATGATTATCGAAGGTGATAAAAAGGTTCAAAAGGTTTAAAATTATGATCAGCTTACCCTTAGATGTACTTTGTTCTTATATCCAATGCTGCATAATCCATATCCATAACTGCACGTATCCATATATGTATATCACTCTTTAGCACTACACACACACTCGTTTACATATGCATATCACTTGCATACGACGAAAACACGCACACATGTACACACGACGCGAAATAAATGTCACTTTATCTAATATCCTTGTTACACTTTCCGACGCTCGAAGAAGACTAACGATTATTATCGAAAAGTAGTTACGAATACATACGACAAGTACCGAAGATGTACGAAGGTCAATTACAAATCTAACGACGAGATGACAACGTTCGGTTGTCGACAATGGCCGAAGAGTGACGGAGAGAAACGAACGTAAACAAAGCATTGAACGCTCAACTAAGCCGGTAGTTAAGGAATGTTTTTCTTTGTGTATTTCATATATAACGAATTTCCTAGAATTCACTGAGAGATTTAAACAGTACCGACGTTGAGCTCGTTTAACTCAGACGTTCACCTTCGTCTATCTTTCTCTCGATACATTCAGTACGTATAGGATTATTACTATGTTTTTGTACTGCTGACCTACTTTTGAACAGCTGTGTTCTATTTCTAATGATTGATTTTTATTTTAATTTTTTTATATATAGATAATTAATTAGTATATGTAGGTATATGTTGATTATATTCGTTTAAAAATTATTACAAAATAATTGTTTTATATATCTGAAATTTTTGATAAGCCTAATTACATTATATAGATACATAAACGTTCAAAATGCGTACGTTGGTTTGTAAAGGTATTATTTATTGTCAGAATGAAATTAGATGAATTATTTCTTAATTGCAAATTCAAAATTAATCCAAACGTTTTATACACGCACGCAAACAAGCTTGTCGTCACACTTACAATAACTTGTCTTTTTTCATGACCACGCTAATCAATTTCCATATAATAATTTATTTATTAAGTAAATAAAAATTAATTTTCTATTTTCCTATTAAGTACGCACGTCTCTTCTAAATATTCTCAAAATATTAAAGAGAATAAACACAATAAACACTAAAAGCTCAATCGTATGGTACAGAAAAACATAATCGTATAGATATGCATTGCGTTGAAGATTTTTTAAAACAATTGACAGTACAAGTTATATCTAGAAATATTGAAAACGAAGCAGAGGTTTGTAACCAAATCGATAAAGCAGATCTTTAAGGCGAGATTTTTAAATATCGATGCGAATAACGCGAACTTATTCTGTAGATGGCACGTCAATTGTTTTAAGAAATCTTCAACGTAATGCTTATCTATACCACTATGTTTTTTGGTACTGTACGATGGGATTTCTGGTTTGCATTGTGTTTATTATCTTTAATATTATGAGAATATTTAGAAAAAAAGATGTACAATTAATAGAAAAATACGTGCATGCTTAATAGAAAAATGAAATTGATTTATTTATTAAATTAATTATTTCATACGAAGTTTGACTAGCTTGGTCATGAAGAAAGGCGTGCTACTGTACGTGTGACGACAAGCTTGTGTGCGTGTAAAAAACGTTTGGATTAATTTTGAGTTTGCAATTAAGAAACTATTCATCTAATTTCGTTCTGACAATAAATAATACCTTTGTAATAATTTTTTCTAATTTGTATTGTCAGATTTTATAAGATATACTACTCTATAGTTTGATAATCATCTTATATGTCGTATTTTTAAATATATTAATTTATGAATTTTTAAATAGTCACGTGACATTCAAAGGACAAGATTGCATTTGCACAGCCAATCAGCGTTCAGTTCATGGCGTAAGTGGTGAAAATCGCAAAGAAGCTTCGGTGTCCTGTTAATATCACGTAATTACAAGGTATTTTCTTACTTTCAACCTTCTATTATATATCAAACGATAGCTAAACATAAGATTTATATACGTGAGTGTTATCAAAGTGAAATATTAAAAAGTTCAAAAGATATCAGTGAGAATAAATCATCGCTGTCACTCTGCTTCCCGCCAAATCGTTTACCAAAGTTATCAAACAAAATTTTATTTAATTTTCCAATTTATTTTTGTAATATCGATACTTTTGATTATCTCTAGTGATGTTTTAATTAATTATTTTTCATTATTATGTCTTTATTGCTCGTATTTCATATTAAATTAAATTTTTGTCACACATATGATATATTTCTATGTGTATGAATACAGTAATTCTTAGGAGGGGAAGGGAGAGAAAAAGAATGAGAATAAAAGAGTGTGATAAAGGGTGAGAGAGAGAATGAGCGAGAGAGAGAGAGAGAGAGAGAGAGAGAGAGAGAGAGAGAGAGAGAGAGAGCGAATAAGAATATATACAACATTTAACGTATATCCTACGACTAATATGTATGTGTGTTCTAGCTAGGCTTTCCCGAGATGTAAACAAACGATAATAGTCGAGCGAACATTCGAGACTTTCGAGGATAAACAATCGATGATCTATTCATTTCCCTTCCGTCCTTTGACAAGTACACATCAGCGTGACGTATCGTATTATATTATTTAATAATTTCATATTTCTAACATTATTATAATAAATTTAATATTATAGGAAGTTGTTCTTTACTAAAGAGACTATAAAAATTGTTTTACTTTTTACATCACTTTTCATTGAATTTTTTGGTATATTTATTGTCTTATTTAAACAATTATAAAGATTTTTATTAACAATTTTTAACAATATTTTATACTTTATATGCAATTAAATACAAGTAGTGAGTTCTAGACAATTGATATTGCTTAAGCTTGTATATTGAAATACAAAACAAACACTATTAAATAAATAGTTGTATTTTTTGGTACATTTCACAAATATTTGATAACTTACAACGTACAAAATAAAAAAATTAAAACATTCTTTTCTTTAACACTATTCGAATCATCGTGTAAACAACTGATTGTCGGTTTATTTAAAATTTGTTTCTTAGTAGCTATTTAGTGAATATAATTAAAAATCGGTTTAAAAGAGAACTCAACTTACATAAAATAAATATAGAAGATACTTTGTAGCTTTTGATTTTATATTATTTACGCGTTTAATCTTTCATGAATCGTTATAAGACAACGTTTAAAATAACAATTATTTTCAATTGCAATAACTTTTAAACGACTTGATGAAAAAATTTAAAATTTTTATCGTGATTTAAACATTAAATAAGAAATACTCTCTTCTTAGCCATTTAACATACTTCCCAAGTATCCATAAATTCACGGATTAGAAACACGTTCGTTCGTTAATCTCAATTCGTTCGCGTTACGGGATTGTATTAGAAATTTGTTTATTGTAAATTGACTGCGAACAAAGCAGTCTTTTAAGTTGTTGTAGAGTCAGTAATCGGGCGAGTAATAAATTAAAATCAAACGCGAATTAGAGTCAGTGTTGTTCGCCGTATAAGAAAATTTCGGTCGCGATAAGGAACTCTTCTATAGTTTCTTATTTTCGTAATAACGCGTTATTAGATTCACGGGAGTGCATCATCGAAGAACAAGTCTTTCCATGGGTCTTCCACAATGTGTCTTCCTCAATGGGTCCTCTTCAATAATACTTCGAAGTAGGAGTGTTTTGGAGCCACCGCAGAACTTCTAACGATGAGTCAAAAACTTTAAAGTCCCTCCGGTGCTCAATCATGTCGTGGATGAAAGATCCTAATCGGCACGAGCTACTGGTTGTAATTATTTTTATAAATTATTGACGAGCACATGAGTAATTCCTTTTTTGGATTAACTCATGAAAATGGTATATTTATAATTGTGTATTTTATTAGTTCAGGATAGGTCTTCTTGTCTTCTAAGTTAAATTATTTTAATTACTTGTGCATACAGTTAAAAGCACATTTATTTTTACACTTTGTTTTTTTTCCCGTGTTAATAGTGGTAAAATCGAGTATTAATTTACTCAATTTCGTCCAGAAAAGCATGTAATAATTGACTTACATGCATCGCTTCGTACATAATTTATTTAATTGCTATTTAATTTCGATACTTCGATATTACCAATAAATGAACAAGAAGACAAACTAGAATTACAAGAATGCTTGTAAGACTTTTTTCTTCGAGATCTTGGAAACGGTTTAGTATGATGCTTATTCTTAGTATGCAATGTATTGTCTTAAACGAGCTCTACAACCGTGTTAAATTTTTGAAAAAATCTGAGACTTTAGGATCTTGTGTTACCTTAATAGTATTCTTTGCTAAGAACACCGACGACGTCTTTCGACTGTATAAGAGTTGAGGTTTTCGTCCGTTTGCGAGAGTAAATTATAGCATATCGTTTGCTTTACGATACTCGCAAATTCACTGATATCGATTTCACGCTTGGCAGCTGCCTTTTGATAGAATGTTTTTTTTTTTCACGAAAATTCATTGAAATTACATTAACTTATGAATATCATTTTTCCAATAATATTGTTCCTCTTTAATTTTTTAAATATATATTTTTTTTTCTATGACTTATTTTAATGAATTGTAATCGCGGTATCTTAATAAAATTTCTAGTTATTTAACTTCATCAGTTTTCAAATATAACAGAATAATATTTATAGTTGTTTATTTTTGTATATTTTTATTTTATTACTTTTTTAAATACATAATTCCGTATTTTGTTTTATTTCTTCCTCTTTGAATGAAAATTTGTATTCTATAACAAAATTAAATATTTTTTGCAAGAATCAAGTCGAAGGTAGTCATGTATGCTCGTGATATGCATAGTTATTTCTCCCTTTCTTACTCTCTTTCACTTTTGATTCCAATTAAAACTTTCATGAAAGACCTCGCCGCATGTTTATAGCGTGCAATCGGTAATTACGCGTGAAAGATCTCGAACGTGCGACCGAGAGTCTTGCTCAGTGAATACATACACACACACATATATAAAAAAAAGTTACATATGTATTTACTTACACCAAACGAGCAATTATACAGTGGATTCATTTTTCTTCCGTTTTCTTAACGAGGATTAATCTCTATCGTTTGTTCGATCCTTCGAAACGATTTAGAATAAAAAATAAATAGAGTACGTTGAATGTATTAAAAATAAAAATTGGAAAAAATATATAATCGAGAAAGTATTCGATTAGTCGTGGAAAAGTTTATAAAATTCGATTATAATTTCATATTTTATAGATTCAAGTTATCTACGATTAGAAATTTATCGAAAGTAAAGAGGAACAAATATTTGAGGAAATAGATTACGCGATTAGAATTATTTTCAATGTATTCTAATTATAAAATTAATAAAAATTAAATATTTTTTTATAGACAGGTGGGGGGTTTATTATTATCAAATTTTAATATCAACTATCGAATCGAAGCTCTACGATTAGAAACTCGTAATTGCAACTATATCACAATTTATTTATCATGGATATTTTTTACTTTCGATTTGGAAGGGACGTGTCAGATTCGTTAGAAATGTTGAGGATAGGAGTCAGGAGAGAAACGAAGAATCGATGATGTGTTAGAGTTGGAGGAGGATATGACGAGAGGACGCATGAGAGTCCCTCTCATTTTTCCATATTGTTTGGCTCACAAAGAATAGTATGGGTTCTTCTGATCTGAAATGTGAAGTACTACTAACGTCCAAGGATTATGGTACCTGCCACGATCGACGGCTGATACTCAAAAGAGAAAGATAGAAGGAAATATAGATAGGCAAAACACAGAACAAGAGAGAGAGAGAGAGATAGAGATAGATAGAGAGAACCTGCTATTTTTCTTTTGACCTGAAAAAAGAGTCCCTTCTCTTCTTGGAACATAGTCGATTGAATGGGGATCATTAGTCTGCGTGTAGAGAGTTGCGAGAAGATCGAAATCCATTATTCCTGATATATTTTTCTAGGATCGCGTGAACAATCAATACCAAAATGATTTCAAAACTCGTCCTTTCCTTTTTCTACTATTGCAAAATGGACTTTGAAAAAATTGAAGCATTTGATACAATTTTTAGATCACTAAAAAGTTTCTAATAGAATCTTTATTTTGTTATCGTATTTTGGATAAGAAAAGTATTCAGTTAGAGGGTGGATCTTTTTAAGCAATAAAAAAATTCATTTTTTTTTATATTGATTTTAATAAATGATTATTGTAGAATTATTATTTTATGAAGTAAATTATTTTACTTTGATTAGAAATATTTGTCATGGATTTATCTTGATCTAGAAATGATTATTTCATGGGACACCCTGTATATATTAACTGGTACGAGAAAATATATATCCAGAGATATACGTCGGAGAGACTAGCATATGCATAAGCCGAAAGTATTTTAGTAGCTGCAATCTTCTCTCATTTTCAACCACAGTTGTGCCCAGCGGATAAGCTCCTTCGAAACGGGTCGGCGTGTCTGTAATTTTCACACCATTCTTTAGTTGGGTTTGTAAATGTGCCAATGATAGCTTAGTTTCGTTGGAGGAGATGATAGGAGGGAGGATGGAGAAATGATATCTCGTGCCTCTAAAGATTTTTATTTTTATATCTAGCGTATACCCAATTTTTTTTGTTGTTTTTTTTTTTAATTTAAAACATTTTTCAATATATCTTTCACGTCTTTTTTTTTAAGGATAGCGAAATCGGTTTTGAAAAAATTAAATAAATTCTGAAAGTTTCGAGTTTGTTTGATTTATTTTCTCGTTCTCTTTGAACTCGTTCAACAACGATTGCACTCGTTGCAGTTTTCAGATCGTGCTTCATGATTCGGGCAGCTTGGTACACCGAGAATTCGCATAAGAGCCCCCGAGTGTGGAAGAACTCGACCGTTACGGCTTCGAGAGTGTCGGCATGGCTGATTTAGGGCTACGCAACAGTTGAGTTTGAGCGAAACAACGAGGTGTAAAGAATACCAGTTGTACCTTACGGACATTTCGAGATCATTCAACCTGAATAACGTGCGTGGACTTCGTGGATGAGATAAATTTATTATAGCTAATTCTTGAGAATTCTTAAACAAAGATAAACAAATTTATCAACGAATGGATAGGACAAAAATTCAAGAACAACTCTGATGCATTCAAATAAACGATAAAAGGTATTTTATAATACAATATTGTTCATTACGCTATATAACAAATTTGATCAATAAATTATTCATAAATTTTGTTTCTAATCTCGCGACTAAATTTTCAAATACAAAATCTGAAAAAACGAATTAGCTTGTAAGTTATGAAAGTCGCGTGGCACGTGTCAGATATAAGAGAGTTCGTAATAAAAAATGTGAAGAAGAAAAAAAGAAAAAAAGTTGCCAGGTAGAAATTACTTCCTCGTTTTATACCTTTTTTCTTTTTTTATTATTTTTTTCTCTCTCTCTTTCTCTCTTTGAAAATGATTACGAGAAGAGGAGGCTATTGTGGTGTCGGATCCGGTCGCGTGCGATAGTCACGCCATGTTACGTGTTACCAGCACGTAGCGATCGAGTGCAATTTTCTAAATCGACGTAACAGCTGCGACGACTTGAAAACGTTTACGAGAACGGTCGAGCTTTAAAAATTTCGCGCCTTGAAATCTCTAAGAGCCGTTTAGAAAGAAAAAAGAGAAAGAGAATGATAGAAAGAATAGAAATGAGTTTAGCTTTCTATAGAAATTCTTTTAGGATAGGTTTCTGTTAAACGTTCATTATTATGTTAATAAGAAATAATTTAATACGTATATCAGTGTTTAGACGGCATTGTGTTTGAAAGTTATTCGATGAATATAGAAATCGTTTTTCTTTATGAAAGAAAGAGAGCAATCATCTTGACGTTTTTCGTTTGGAAAGATTAGAGAACGTTGCTGAGGTAATAGGCTTAGTTTTTATTATGATGCAAAGGATGTGTGTAATTTATTTGAATACTATAATACATACTATCTCTTTTAACGATTATATACACTTTGTTGAAGATTATTTTGAAAGAAGATCTATTAGTTATTCCTAACTTTAAATAGTTTTATTTTTCGATCAGAAAAAGTATAATTCGATGATCATATTATTATTAGGTCGAGTCATAAAGTAACTTCTAATTTTTGTTTCATTTTATCGAACATTTATATTTTACATTCAATTCGTCACATTCTAGGATTCTTTTTCTATTAGATAAAAATTATATTAATTTATGTATTAGTCAATTAGTTGCATTGGAAGTTACTTATGACTCGAGCTAATATAATAATACAAAATATGAAATAATTGGATGTTGAATTTTTTCTTTTCAAAAATCATAAATTCAATCTTGTTTCTATAAAAGTCTTTATCAAGGAAGATCTTGATTGGTCGGATAATGAAAAGATTCATTCTTTTCGTTTTATCTTATATTTTTTTTGACGAGAGGAGTATCCTCTTACGCAATAAAAACGTCCAAATATTCTCGTTTTGGCGAATCGTTTCAGGTGCGAGAAGTCTGGCGCCGCGTGATTTCGTATAAGAAAAATTTACCGCTAAATTTGGTCACTGTTAAAAGTTAAACCCGAAGGAATTCATTAGGAGACATCGGAGAACGTAGCTTCTTTCGGCTTGGAGAATTCGCGAGCTAAGACGAAAGCTACTTTACTTTCATCGATCGTTCGAGCCAAAGCCTTCTCCGATCCCCAATTAAAGAGGCACCACACAACAGTTAGTTGCTTTTACCTAAATCTGTCAATGATACCAATCAACATGGTGAAAATCCTCCTTTAAGGGAAGGGGGTGATTCGGAATACGACTGTTTTTTTCTTTTTTCAAAAATACCTCGCATGCGAAATATTTTTTTCAATTTTCCTTTTTTTTTTCTTCTCGGATACGAACGAACTCCCTGTTTCATTTCGTTTTGATTCATTTTGCAATCGTAAAATTCGTATCAAAAAGGGATCTCGGATAATAATTATTAAAAATTGATTTGACGTTTTGTTTTCGTCCTTTTATTTTGTTTTTTTTTTTTAAATGAAAGATATAATGGTTCCTCAACGGTAAGGGTTCATTTTGGTGGGTATCTCGAAGTAGTAAAAATCGTTTTGTACTTGTTCGGATTTTCGCGTTCACTCGAAGATCGCAAACCCTTTTTCTCGAGATACCAGAAGAAGAGAGAATGAGAAAAAAAGAAGGGGAGAGTCATAAAGCAGCTGTAAATGACTTTAAACGGTTTCAAGATTTTACGACTAACTCAAATTACCACGGTTTCCTTTCCACTTGTTGAATATTTTCTTCGGCTATGATTTTTAAAAATCTTCAAAGAATACCGTATTATATATAAACATTATTTTTACTATCCATTCATCTTTGTACGCATTTGAAACTAAAATTCACACAATATAGGATAGAGAGATACACGTAGTAAAAATTTATTTAAATACGGCAATAAATTATTATAACACAAATATTCAGAAAAAAAAAACACGAATCGTTTCTTTTCGTACCAGAAAAATATTACAAAATATTTCGAAGTAGTATAGAATATTTTTCTAAGAAAATCATTAAATTCCTAGAAAGATAAGAGAGAAGAAGAGGGGAGTTAGTGGTGGTCACGTTTTTCGGCTTTCTTCGAATCGTTAGGATAAACTCAACCTGTTTTTCGGATCCCGTCCATTAGGGTGCTTAGCACGTAAACACTTTGGATGATCTCGTTTAGAGGCTACTACTACTATACACTTCGGAAGGCCAAGTAAGCAGAGTAGAAAAGAGGAGAAGAGAGATGAAGAGAAGAGTGAAGGTGAAGAAGAGAAGAGTGGAGAAGAGAGGAGAGGAGAGGAGAGGAGAAGAACAACGTGCATCGATCGTGAAGGAGAGATGTTGGTTCCTTGGTTCGAATCCTTCTTCTCTGTTTCTCCGTAGCGTTCTCACTATAGTATTGTCGGCAATTAGGCCGTTTCTCCGGAACATAATTAACGCTCGCAGCGTTAATGAGGCCGCGAAGGTGTCGAACGTGCTCGTTTCAGGTTCTTCTTCTCGTTTCTCGTTGAACGAAGAAAAAAGAAAGAAAGAAAGAGAGAAAGAAAGATTCACGAAGCTGATCGCTCTCTCCCCGACGCCTTTTATATTCGCACCGTACAGCCAATAATTGGCTCTTTCGATTCTACCACACATTCGCGGAGAATTCGTCTGGCGTAAACATTAATTTCTCCTTTGTGAAATCGGCCCTCGACACTTTTCTTCCTTCCTTCCTACCTTTTTCTGATTTGCCACACTCGAAAGATCTCAAACGTACTCTACGTTCATTAAGATTATCATGAAATTTATGCTACTACTTTTAATTGATACCAGAAGGAACCTATCGCTATTTTCGTATCTCTTTCAAATTGTCTTTCTTATTTATTTAGTATTTTGTAAGGAATGGTTTATAAATTTATCTAGATAAAGAGAGATTTATATCGAATAATTTAAGGATGATTAAAATTCATAATCTAACAGTAAGGGTTGCGTTATCCTAAAAAGACAAAAATGACTAATTGTTAGAATCATCGTTAACAGAGGACTGCAATGTCATAAATGACATTTTGTTTTAGTTTTAATAAAATTTGATCAATAATTATTCTTATGTTATCTTTAGCACGAAAAATAAATTCAATCTTATTTCATGGAGCTTCTATGTATTCTATTTATATTAATTCTCATCATTTCTATCTATTATTTTCTAAAAACAAAAAATCATAATAATTTTTACCAAAAAATATTAGAAAGAACGTAACTGTATAGCAAACGTATATAGGATTTCGCAAATGAACACGCGATAGAGTTTGGAAGAGAAGAGTTTAAATATCGTTGGGGAAGAAAGAGATCGATCTTGTATAATCGATGGTGGATTTTTTGCTGATGGCAGATCGCGCAGGACAGTCGGACGGATATGTTGGACGGATTCGTTTTATGGGCACGGCGGGCGTGCGACCACGAAAGAAATTCGCAGACTCATGCATAGCTATAAACGGGGAGCAGCTCTCTTCCTTCGGTGGTATCAATAGCCGATCGAAAAACTGGTACAATCTTGCACTCCCTTCCTCGGATATCGCTATCTCTTTCTTTCCCTTTTGCTTATTTTTGCTTGCTCAACTTCCTTCTCTCTCTCTCTCTTTCTCTCTTTCTCTTTCTTTATCTTACTTTAAGCTTGGATCCCTTCATCGACGGTTAAGAACGTCGTTTTACACGAAGGCCGCCGCCATCTCACCTGGGCCTTTTGCATTAGTCATTGTATTTGCGTGTGCGTGCACGAAATATTAATCCGGTAGGATGCACCCGCCTTCGAGTTGGAATTTTCGCCGCCTTCTGCCCACCTGTACGCCTACCAGCGATTTATCATTGATCATCACTACTTTGCCAAATGTGCTGCTCGTCGACTTTTTTACTTTCATATTTTATTAATGCCGCCATTCCATTTAGATTTATACATTTTGGATCAGCCATACTCAATCGGGAAGCCTTTAAATGCGGCCCGGCACGCCCAGTCATATAACTATATTTATTATTATTTTATCATTATATTCTTAGAATGTATATACATATACATATATAACGAAATATACTTTCGCGGCGCCTCGAACAAAACATGCGAATTCGACGTGTTAATTATCTTCATTACAAAAATCATCGATATCTCAATATCATTTTGTTCTCTTTTTTTTTCAAACAATTTGGAGTGAATAGTAAGAAGTAATATTTCGTGGCAAAGAGGGACTTGGAATGTTTAGAAATTAGTAATCAGTGCCACCTTGGAAGAAAGAAGACACGAAAAAGCTATTCCAATTATTGGTTCGAGGATAATTTCCAAAGGCGAGATAATCGAAGCTCGATGGTACGAGAGTCAAGAAATTTCTTGGTTAAAAGAACTTGCCGACAAAAGATCCTATGTCTATGAATTCTATCGAAATTTAAATGCGTGATCTGTTTGGCCCCTTAGCAAGCAAGCTTAGAAACTTAGCTAGCTGAGTATCAAACACGACGAGACAAGACGCGACGATACTTTTAAATCGTTTCTCTTCTTTCTGTGAGAAAAGAGAGAGAATTATCTTTCTCTCTCTTTCTCCTTCTCTTTTTCTGTTTCTTTCTCTCTTTTTTTCTTTCATGAGGGATTAAACGACGCCTGGAGGATACTAGAGAAAGGAGTGGCTATACGCCGGATCTCGAACGAGATAAGAAAAGCCACTACCGTGCTACTATGTCAGAGATAGGATACCTCCGGTGAAACTCATTACTCTCTAATAGTTCCTCGTAACCGTAAAGGTTCCGCGTAAGGGTTATCCAAAAATTCAATTTAAAGGAGCCACGGGGTCTTTCTACCTACGCTTTTGAATACCAACTAATAGTTTCAGAAAATGACTTTCATCAATTCTAGAACAATATTATCTATCTTCTATTATTCTCATATTATCATCTTATTTTCATCTTTCATAATTCTTAAGAAATAATTCATATTGGTGCGTGTTAAGTTAATTCATTATAAAGTTAACGTGTACGATCAATTTACGTAGAAAAGAAATGATATTCGAGATTAATTAAACTTCTTTTTTTTTTTCTATTTTCTTCTTATCGGGTACATTCCAAGAAGAATTTTAAGATGCCTGATGTGAGATCAGTGGATAAGTTGGGTAGCTTAGAAAAACGTTCTATGGTTCTGAAACTATGTCACAGTGAGATGATATTCTTAACGATTAAACGACACGTCCATCTTCTGACAATTTGGCCTCCGGATCCAGTAGAAATACTTTGTTATATCTTTTTGTCAGATAGATAGAAGTTTGAAGAAAAAGAATTAGAGATATAGAATGAGAAGGGAAAAGAGAAGAAGAAAAAAAAGAAGAAATGAGGGGCCTTAATTGGGCCTCGTGTTGGTCACTGTCTGCTATCTCATTGCAGTAGCTAGGAGGGTCTTGGTTGTTGTCAGATATTTCTTTTCTTTATCTATCTTTTCTCTTTGTCTTGGCTCGATCCTCGTCTCTACAAAATTCTTATCTCTTTTGCCAAAGCATAGTGTGGTGGGTTGGTGTGTTATGGAGATTTTCTAAACGATAAGGAAAAGAAACGCGGTTGGATGGTCACGAAAAAAGGGTTGCATGTGAAACGTGTAAGAACTACCGGTGAATTCGTTGTAACCCTTGTTGTCTTGTCTTTTACGGATAGAATGAGAATTTAAAAATGCTCTGGTAGGTTTATATTTTAAAAATAGGAAGGAATCTTTAATTAATATTGTTTGCTTCTGAAATTAATTATAATCATTTAATATATTTAAATTAACCCTTTCAATTCTATGGATGTTTGTATGCGTTTGTCGATTTTTTCGATCTTTGTTTAGTTTTTATATCTTATTTCCAAATTAAGATATTTTCTAAATTTTGTTTTAATATTTCACAATAAAATAATTAATACCGAAAAATTAATATGAAAGGACGAAATTTTGTTGGAAAGAGACTAAAATTTAACACAGAGGATGCAGTGAAAAAGAAAACTATAGATTTCTTGGAAGAACTGCTACAATGGCATCAATTTAATAAAAAAAAAGAAACAAATATTAAAAGTAAAAAATAAAACGGGGAATGGGATTTTATGGAGCATGCAAATTAGAAGACGTCACATAATGTTGTTTTCTTTAGTGGATTAGACGTGTGCTGATGACAGGTGGTTGGATTGTTAAAAGAGTCGGGAGAGATCGAATGACCGAAGTGTATACCGGTAGCGTGGAATTCGATACTGCTAGGTGGTCGAAAGTAGCTTCGTGGTCCAGCAAGTTAATTTGGCAAACAGGGAAGGAAAGGAACTTTATACAGACATTGTATAGGCTAGTTCGTCCTGTATAGGGTATAGAAAGAGTTCTCTGAGTTCTTTGCGAGCGCCAGCTGACACGTTCGTAATCGGGTACGAAATATCTCTTGGTCGGCGTTGTAAAAGCTCATTTTACGTGCTCCAACACAACGTTCGATGGAGTTATCAAACATCGAATGTTGATTCGTTCCGGCGTTCGACATTTTCCCTTTTTTCTGCTTTTATGTTTTATTTTTTTTATTTTTTTGAATGTTGGAACTACCAAGAAATAAGAAATCAAAGATCTTTGGTATCGTTTCATTTGTAGTTGAAAAAGAAAAAAAAAAACGATCGATACAATGAGTAAGTCAATGAGATTTCTTTTTTTATTTCTTTTAATTTTCATTTATACGATTATAACAAAATTTTAGGTATACTTATACCATTTTTAACACTTTGACTGCCACGGTAGTATTTTATGATACAAGGTTTCATAGAAGCTAATCTTTGATTTTCGATGTTCCAATAAATATTTGTAATTGATCAATGGTCAAAAGTATATTCTAGTTAGCAGTAATGTTAAAAATGGATTAACTGTAAATTTTCATTTAATTATAATAGTTCAAACGCTTCGGTCACTTATGACTACTATGGTATCACAGAAAAAACCGTGTCCGGTCATATACGACCAACGTTGCAGTCAAAGTGTTAACTTGTAAAACTTGTAAGAGTACACGTGTAATCGATAGATCCATAAAACGAATCTTTACGATCGACTACTAGCGTAGGATGTTAAAAAGATTTTCAACTATAGATCATATTATAAGAAAGTTTCTGATGATCATTCTCTATCTTGCTAAGGTGTTTCCGTAGGATTTATTGTTCGAAGATCGTAGAAGACTTTGAACATCACGTACGTATAATAAATCAATACTTTTTAAAAAGGGATTGTAGGTAGTTTAAAGGTTCGGAGTCACGTCCATCTATTTTAAGTAAAAATTATGTTGGTATCACGATCGGTAGTTTAATTAAAAGCATCGCGTAAAGTTAATTTATGAAGAAAGGTTGGCTCTATATGAGAAAGCCCAACGAAGGGCCAATTAGGCTAGAGCCACTTCATTGGCAGAAGTGCTCCTGCTTATCGACGCTATTTTTCTTTCTTATTTCTCTTCTTCTTCTTCTTTTTCTTTTTCTTCCTTTTTATTATTTTTTCTTCTTTCTCATCCTCACAGTTGTATGTATCCGAGGCTCGTTTGTCCGGTGAACCGCCCTTTTCCCTTTGTTTCGCTCGTTACGATCTTCGAATAACGTTCGATACAAACGTATGAACGAGGAAGAAGGTTCTCTAATAACGAAGCAATTCTAATTACTTTTCAGAGTATAGCACAAGAAGATCTTGCAGTAGGGCTAAAGGTTGAGTTTGACGACTCTTTTGAAAAGAGTCGGCTCGTTTGTAAGCCCTAAAATTACTTCCCACTGTGATGATTGCTACAACGTTAGGCTGATAAATGAACGCGTTGATGTGATATTGGTATAGTTGTGTGTTATGCTACTTGAAAGATGAGTTTCCATATATGCATATACACATGTATACATATAAGTACTTTTTATTAACGTTATGGAAGAAATTTGATAAATAATCATTTTAATTGATGGCCAAGTTAACTAGACTATTAACTTTTTCAAAGCAAATAAGATTCTAAGTTTTAGATATTTAGTTGTTTTCTTTTTTTGGTTTTCTTTTTTTCGTTATAATATTCGCCAAAGTCCAATTTGTCTGGATCATATACGGGTGCTCGTAAAATAGAACACCCCTTCTCTCCCCTTTCTCTCTCTAAACTCGGTTGGAATACAAATGAGATGGTCGTTTCTTCGCAGGTTGTTCGTATCTTCCCAGCCTCTCCTCTCGTAGCTTGTTGCAATCTTTCGAAAATTCTCTTGGTCGGTCCACCATAAGCGTATCTTGATAAATACATGAGAGATAATTGCTAACCGTGAACGTCGCAGTCGAGGGAGTTTCCCACGCTCGTATATAGTCGTAGTTTAATCGTAACAGTAATAATAGTAGTAGTAGTAGTATTTTAGTAATAGTAATAGTAATAGTAAAAGTATGTAAAAATTTAGCATGAGAGAAAAGCGTATGCGTAAGCAAGACACGCATAAATCTCTTAGCAATGGAATAATTAACAGTTGGCCGCGATGATGACGCATACAAACACAAGCGAAGTGGTAAGAAGAAGGAAACATGAACGAATTCTCGTCGCCGATTACATGGTCGGTTTAAATTAGTCGGGTACGTTGGATAATTGGTAGTCAGGACGTGCGACGATTAGGTGTACCTACCTACTGTGACAAATCGTTCTAGTGCTTCCTAAGACCCTACTTGCTTTTTCCCAGGCTTACAATCAGCATACCTAACTTACGTACATACATGCATACGTATACGCTCTAACTGATCGTATGTATATTTTTTTTCTATTTTTATTTTTTTTGTATCTATTACGTTTACCTCTTTTCCTTACCTTTATTTTACGTACATTTGATATACTTTTAAGTTATGGTTCTGTAGAACAAATTGAATTGACGAGAACATTTACAAAAACAAGTTAAAGAATTGTATTTGGATTCTATTGAGAACCCGTTTGAAAATTGTTGAAAAAAAAAACGTTAAATTCTTGTTCATACTTTCGTATATTTAGCATAGCGCATAAACGAGTCCACTACTTCTTGTTCTCTATAATTATCGTTAACCTTCCTTCAGTAGGGAAATTCTCGAGTGTTATTTATTGACAATCTAACGATTTATATTCTAGATCGATATACGATTTACGTAGAGAGAAATTCCTTGCAATAAAAATCCTTTCGTAGATTTATTTATCGTATATAATAATTTGAAAGAAATATACAAGGAGAGATAAGTTTTAAGAAAAAAATAATCAGATACTTCGAATGATTTCTTTTCTACATAATTTTTATCAGAATATAAAGATACACGATCTTTTCACATGTAATGTTTATTTTTCGATAAATTAGAATTTCCACGCAAGTAAGAAATAGTTTGTTTTTTTTTTGTTAAAGTTTTCTCATTTAAATTCTTATTCCTTCTTTTCAAACGGACAGACTTAACGCGAATTCAGCGGCACGCGAAAGAAGGTAGAAAGATACTAGCGTGCAAAACTCGAAGAATTCTCGTTTGGCCTTACGATCTTGAAGATCCGAGAGACAAGCCGCTCGTTACTGACGCGACCTCCGGAGTTATGCAATTACCAGGTCTACGGAGTTCACGGTGGTGGTCTTGGCAATAAGACGTGTGCACTATACCACGTTTGTCGGCTCTGATCTTGTACAAGTAAAGTATATATAGGTGTATTATATATATGTAGAAGTAGAAGTAGGAGCTAGGTAAAAGGTGTTCGCCGCACGCTTATCCACGTGATACGTGACCAGAGTTCGAAATCGAACTACCTATATCTAGGTACCTACCTACCTACCTTTTGATCTTACATTTAGTTACTTCCTAGCTATTCAATTTACCTTTCCACCAACTTAGAAAACTTGTTTGGAGACACGTTAATGTTATAAAATACATACCCGACGTTCTTACTTTTACCGATTACGATTACTTGGTTATTCGTGTCGATGAAATTTTTTATCTTAACTTGAAAACTTTGTATGTTATCGAAAGGTATGTAGTTGTCATATATATATATTCTTTTTTAAAGAAAATTATTTAATTTTCAAGTCAAGGAGTATTGATCGTCAATTTTGTGAGAACTTTAGATTTGAGCTTAGGATATACATAATTAGAGAAAATGTGTAAAAATATATTAGTGATAGATGAAAGTGACGGTGACATCTAAACGTGAATATTTTTAGCGGTCAATTTAATTGCAGAGTTCAATGGGGAGATAAAGTTGACGTGTGCATTTCTCGGTCACGCCGTTATGGTTAAATACAAAGGCGAGGCAAACGTCGAGGGAACGAGTCACTCGTCGAGAATTGTGTAGGAGTCCGAGGGAATTGTTGGATGAACTGGAAAATTGCTCACGCCTACGACTTCGGAATGAGAGTTGTCATAAATCTTTATGGATCACTTTGTCGATTTTTTTTTTTAAACATAAGTTTCTTCTACGATTTATCATCCATCGTAATTTTCTAATCTTATTTACCTATATCACACACGGGACTAACATTTTACGCCCATGAACGTACAAATCGTAGTATCTCATCTTCTCTTGAATTTTCATTTAGAAAGTTCTTTGTATTCTTGCATTACACTGGGATTTGTAACACCAAGGCGCCTGAAATCCTGCAACCCAATCTTCACATCGGAACTCTGGCTAACAACTCGAAAAATTACAATACACTTTATTTCACGATAGAATTATTAAAGATTTAAATTATTTCGTCAACTCGTCTGTATCTTCTTTTATAAAAGATTAGAATATTTTTAAACATTTTTCACTTTATTCTCACTCTTTTTTTATTTTCGTTATAACTAATCCATGAAGAGAAATCATGTCAAATTTAAATATTACATCTTAATGATATTTATGATAAGATTTCTTTTTAATGGATTATTAATGGTATATAATTTTCGAGCCTGATATTAGCTTAGAAATGACGAGTGGTGATAAAGATGGAAAAAAAATACAGGAATTTAAGTACTTTCCGTTCATATTTCTTTTTCTCTCTCTGTCTGTTTCTCGATGAACGCATTTATGGATTCTATGCTCGAGGCTGAAGTTAATCATTGAGAGTACGTTAATCATGACGTTTTCGTCGTTAACGTAAAAGTATATCTTACATACCCTGAGGATCTACGATCTTCTTCTGAGTTCATGAGAAAATTCGAAAGACTTCTTCCATTAGCATCTACATCCTTAGCACATTAATAGTAACGGTGTAACACGTTATTACATCAAAAATTAACAATAAATATACCTTAAGATCTGGGACTTATTATTTCATACAGTTATCGTGATTTTTTCTTTCTTAATTTTAATATATTATATGAAATTTACACCAATTCATCATAAATAAAATACTATGATTTAAAATATAAATATCGTATTAATTGTTATATAATTGTATAACAATTTTTTCGTATTTCAATCATCAATATTAACTCGAACTAAACAGAGATTTCGTTTCTATAATTATAGTAAAAAAATTGGGATAAGATTTTGAGTATAGAAAAAAATTATTTGTAGAACTTTCTAATTTCTTTTTTTTTTTTTTGTAAGGGATACCGTGATTTTGTTTATTCGTATGTCCTCGACATAATTGTTAATAGAAGTGGGTGGCGTCATTGAGTCGAGTTAACACATATAGCACATAAGCGAATTTAACGCTGGTCCACAAAGCTCGCACGCGCGTGTACACGTATCGCGTTTCACGTCGTGCATCGTATGCGCCTCGCATACCTTTGCCCACGCACGTGAGTCAATGCGTGCCGACTGCGGTCATAGGATGACGCCAAAACGAACCAATGATCAAAGGGTTGAAAGAGAGACAGAGAAAGAATAAGAAGGAAAGAGAGAGAGAGAGAGAGAGAAAGGGAGATCTACACAGAAATATTTTTCTTCTTTCATTAGTCGTTCGCGATTATCGTCACGTTTGACAACTATTTGTGCTGTTACGTTCCTCGACTCTCATTTCTGTCATGCAACTTTCATCTTTTTATCTTTCATACTTATTTCAGTTTATTTCTATTTTTTTTTTCCTTCCCGATAGACACTCGCATTCTCGTTGAATCGAAATTTTCTTAAACGTAAATTTCAGTTTTCATTTTAATTGAAAATGATTATTAAAAGTTTATTTATTCATTAATTTTTATTTGAACAAGTTATTAACCTTTTGGAATCCAGCTAAATTTTTTAATACGACTTATTAATAACTTCATGATATTTTTGTGGTATCTCGGATAAATATTGGAAAGTGATATTACAAATGATTATTATTGCTGTTAATATTATTTATCTTTTGTTATATATTTAGTTTGGATTTTGAATGGATATTTTTGTATGGAAGTAACAGATATATTTGCTGCACGTTCTCGAACGATACGAAAATGATCGTTCTTAGAACGCTTATACTTTCTCATAAGCATTTAACTAATTGATCGCGTCGAAACAAAATTGTAAATTGGTTTCGGCTTCGTAACGAAGCTGTCCCGAGCTCCTTTGGATTATTATTACAGAGTAATTTATCTCTCGACGGTCATTAGCGTGGACGTTAATGATTATTCGAACTGGTGCTGATGCACATCGCTCGATTATCTTCCTTCTATTTGCTTGAACGTTTCTTCATTCTTTCATATTTATAAAAGCTTTATTGAAAAAAATATATATATATTTTACAAACATTTTATTATATAGGATTGAAATTAATTTATTTTATTTATTTTTGTTCATATATAACTAGTTCACAGGACGAGCATAAAGCAAGTCTACTCACAAAGTTTAAAATCTCGATTAGGTTTTTGCTTAATATTTCTTAGGGTATTTAAATTGTCTCGTCATTTTATGCAACAATGATTCAAGCTTAGGAACTTTTCTTTTTTTTTGTACGAAGCCAAAAAGATAACCAATTACACGGTTTATGCATTACACTTTTAAAAAATAATTAGACGATTGTAATGCAATTCGCAAAAAAAAAGATTGATTGTGAGAAATTTGTGTAAATGTAAAAAATAGAAGATTGTAGTTAAGGAAAAACTCCTGAGCCGTGATCATTGATGCGTCACGAATATAAACATCACGATTGATGTCTAATTTTAAAGGATGACGATGAAAAAGAGAATTGTAAAACTGGGAGAGGCGGATTGAGTGGGAGATGTAAAAAAGAAACGCAGTCTTGGTCATGTTCGCGCATATTAATACGTGGTACTCGGATTTTCTCCTACTTTCATTGACGTAAAGTGAGTCAGAGGAGCGTAAATGACTTCAGTGGACAACCATTCACCTCGAATTTCATTCAGGTGAGTGCGTCATAGACGACCTTTAGACGACATTCTCGAAACTACGTCTGTAAGATCAGTGAAGACGGTACAAGAGATCGGATGATTTAGTTTAGATCATCTAATTATAGTTTATTCCGAAATTTTTTACCTATCATTTTGACGAGAATTCAACAAAGTTTGGCCAAGATAGAGCGTTATTCAGAATATTTAATAAAATATTTATCATTATTTTAAGTAATCCTAATGACGTTAAAAATAAATACAATGATATTCGTTTAAATAGTTTTTTAACACTATTATTTTTCAAATATGATTGCTTTGTACATTAGTGTTATAGTTTAATTAACCCCTTGTCTTATAACCACGAGTCTGACTCGTGGTAAAGAACATATAGTACACGTAATTGAACAGTTAAATGACACAGTGCTACACTGATTTTCTTGTTTACTTATGGCACGTGAAATTTGCAAAAGTTTTTTAAGACAAATAGTTCCTTTCCTGTTATACTATTATCGTTTGTCGTTGTACACTTCCTCTACACTTTCTGGTGTTCTTGATACTCGATGATCTTTTATCTATTTTTTATCTACCGTTCTAAGATACCTTTTTCTTTTTGTTTAAAATCTTTGAGATTTATTTTCGATAAGATAAAATACATATCGTTAATCGATTTTTATAGATCATTAAGGATTTGTTTCTTTTTATTATTATTATTATTATTATTATTGTTATTATACGCTTGTTGTAACGGATCGTATTATATGAACCGATCAACGTTTCCGCAAGTATAAAAAAAGACAGAGATGAAGAAGATCGAGGTCGTGGTCAGAGGTTTAGCAAAAAAACGTAACTGCGGGTAACTTTACCAAGCGGTAGACACCATTCCCTGGAGAAAGGAATAAAGAAACGATTGAAGTGCGAGATACCGTTAAATAAAACTTTCAGCAAGGTCGAACTCAACTGAGAGAACGTTTTCATCGTTGGTTCGTCAACCTGGTGTACCTGGATACACACCACCAGTCTCTCAATTCCAACACTTTCAAATTCGTTTTCTCCACTCGGTCGCGCTAGAATGCTTTCTTGGTTCCTGCGAAATTAGGGGAAACCCGTTGCTTCTTTCATCAGAAAAAAAGTATCCCACGAAAATAAGCAAATAATTTTTTACCTTTCAATATCAATATTTAATCATTTTTTTCAATACAAATTCGAATAAGAATAATAGATACAAACGATCTTCGAAAATCTGTTTAATAAAAAATTAATTATTAGGTCATCGCATTTTTGTTTTGTTAAAATGAAATTTCATATATATAAAAAATAAAATTAACATTATTTCACAATTTCGATTTACTTTTTAAATAGAAAATATTTATTGTACGAGAGAGTTTGCGTTTGTGGTAGTTGATGGATGATATTCGGATGCGTTTGATAAATTTGGTATTTGTCGTCGAGAGCGTATCATTTGTGTTCTTACGTAAACAGGTGGAAAGAAGGACTGTTCTTCTTGCTGTATTTGTCGTCGTTCGTCGTCGGTCCATATAACATAAGTTCGCAGTGTAAAATCACACACAGGTGGTGCATGTTGCGACGATCTTCTACGAGCTGTCCTCCGTCTTTTTCTTCTTCTTCTTCTTTAAAATTTTTTTCTTTTCACGTTGTCCTTCCTCGCCATACGCGAGATTCGTTTCATAATCGTTTTGAGGTATCCAAGTGTTATATTGTTCTTTTTCGTTTCTCTTTGGTAACGTTAGCGGTGTCGGTGGTGTAAAAGCGCCGCCGCCGCCCCTTTTTTGCCATGTTGCTTGGTGGAGTTTTCGCTTGAGGCGTTTCCAGGATCCCTGAGAAAGTTCTGTCCCGTCTCGTATAGATTCACCTTTCTTTCGCTTTATCATGGTTGAAAATGCCGCTACCAATTATGTTTGACGCTCGACAAGGATCTCATTACGACGATACTTTTCATTTTTAACACAAATTGTTATTATTTTTTTCTTTTTTTTTTTTTTATTACAATGCGATGTCATGTGTGTACCCAAGAAGTTATTTTAATTAGAAAATATTTTATTCTAATTATCTTATATATTTTATTGTTTGTATAAATATAAAAGACGTTAAAAATACTCTTATAATTAATTTCACGAATAACAATTTAAGATTCTTCTTTAGAGTTTAAATTCGTCGTTAATTCGTCAAAGGGATAATCTTGTGTAATTATTGGTTTTTCTATCGGGTATTTGTGAAATTAATATTTAATAGTATATTTACGAACCTTAATCTTGGGTTAGAGAAAAAGCTAGCAGTTTCCTTGAGACGTTTGAAAATAAAATTCTTGAAGACAAACGTACATCTATGTTTAATGGAAAACACAAATAAATTAATTTAATTCTATATTGAAGCTTTTACACATGCAAGTTAAAATGTTAAATTTACACAACATGTATTTATTATAATATAATAATTGATACTGTAGCATTGATTAATTAAGATTCATTGAGTAGATAAAGCTGTGTTTCATTTAAATTTTTAAAAACATAAATTATGATTATATCTTACTTCTGCATCCAGCTTTCCTCAGGACATCTTGTCTCTTTTATTTTTAGGCATATCCGAACATTGCAAATAGTTTATGAATCAAAATCGACATGATCGTAAGACAGATATAAACCGCAAATAGTTTAAGTCCTTGGTGAATCCAGAAAAATCTTGTAAATGTAAAAAATGAGTATCGTTTGAACAAAAAATGTAAACTATAGATTAACAATAAAGAAAGAAGAAAAAAACAGAAAATACCTTTTCAAGTCTCTACGAGCTAGTGGAAGAGTTTCGATAGGATCTTTTAAGACGTATAATCTTACACCTAATAAATAGTTTCTGAAGTAAATATCCCAATCAACATCCTTCATGTCACAGTAAAACAATTTTCGATCTTCGGCTGTTAAATCCTTCATCACCTCGATCCATCTTTTATTCGTAAACTGCCATTCCTTTAGAGAAAAATAACTGATTCCGTCCATCCATAAATTCAATCGAATATACATATTAAAAAACCTTAATAGAAAAGAAATATCGATCATAGGAACTATTTCTATGTGTATTCCATTATTTTTCCTTTAGAAAAAAATAAATAAAACAGATTTACCTCGGTTGCTTTTTCCTACACAACATGCCTAGATCGAGAATTAAACCTGGTAGTAAATGTAGAAGAAATATGTAAAAAGCATAAAGCTCCATATCTTTTTCAAACGTTAAACTGTAGTACCAATATGTATCTCTAAATGGTGTTAATGGTCCATATTTAAACATCAATTCTTTTATTTCATCGTAAGTTAATGAATAATCGTTAAATGCATAATTGTATATAGGAATATCTTCTATAGATCTTAAAAATGATGTTATTGTGACGGAATAATATACTTCAATTTCTTTTTTAATTTTCATATAATATTTTCGAGTAAATATACTATTTGAATCATTATATGCTACCTTCGATTGACTGCGATATCCCTGGCACAAACGATTAAAGCATTTACCACCAAATCTCCTGGTACTAAGCATACTTTTGCGGATCCATCACAATGATGTGTTCGTATTATACCTTTCCAAGCTAATGCATAAATTCCCATTACTCCGTATATAATATCTATCCATCCTGGAATAGGTTCTCGATACGTGGATGCCACTGGAAATATTATGTTAATAAAAATCAACTTATACTCGTTGTTTTTTCAAACATAAAAACTTTATCATTACAAACCAATTCCTGGACGAAATATTCCAATCGGTATTAAACCAGCCTGCTTCTTAATAACATTTTCAGCGACTGATTTCGTATAGACGTGAGTATTCGGCCATGGTCCAATTAATCTTAAAACGAATAATTATATCACATATTTATTAATTATATTTATTGTAAGTAATAATATATATATTAGGACCATGAATAAGTTCTCGCCGTCTCTTAAAAAATGAAATCAGCAGTTTTCTGTGCATAGAATTTCGAAAAGGTAAATTGAACGGTGGAAGATAAACATACTGTGGAGAAATATCTTTGAGTAACTTTGGCCTCAATATATCAAATAATTTGAACAAATTTATGTCGTCAATCGGCGAATTATAAAATTTCTCTTCGATCGGATTGTGGAGACATTGAGAATAGACAGTGGATACATAAACGAAACTCTGAAACATTGAAGATAACGAATAATTTACCAAATTTTGAAGAAGTTTTTAGAAGTTGTTTATAAATATTCGTAAGATAAAGTATTCTTACTTTTAGTTTTGGCATTCCTTTTGATAAACTTATCACATCTTTTAATACTTGTACGTTCATGACTGCTGCTAATTGAATGTTCTTGTTGAACCTACTCTTCGATGCGGAATAAAAAATAATAGAGATGTGTTCTATTAGAGTCTCTCTCTCCATCATCGAGATACCAAGATTCGGCACGGAAAAATCGCTTACAATGCTGATTATGCGATCTCGAAAGTTTGGTTGTTCTTCTCTCAGTTTAGAAAATAGCTGAAATTTAGGCATTAAGACAGTTAAATATTTTTTCTATTTCACGTATGTACCCATTATAGAAACGTATTATTGAAATAAAACTACTATTCACGATGTGTCACACGTTCGTCGCGTGTTAGGATAAATTGTGTAGAATAATTTTATTTTTCTAAATTTTTACTAATTACACGGTAGTAATTTTTTGTGAAATAACAATTTTGTGTGAAACTGGCCAGAGGTAAATAAAATAATAAATTAGTAAGTAACTTACTGTATCTTCAAATAATTCGTTTTCGAGTTCTAGTACATGTTTCTTCTCTTTCGAAGGTATTAAAATATAAATGAATTTTATGGTAGGACAACATCTCAACAATTTTTCAATCAATAACTTTCCTATAAAATCTTTAGCATTGGTTATGAGTATATTTTGTTGATCATAGAATTTCTGAATGGGCGTAAGAGCCTTGTCAATTTCACTTGGCGTAAGCGCCTCGTCAATCTCCCAGGGAGAATACATGTTTTGAAGTCTTAATTCTGTTAATATAGAAACTCTTGAATTATTTTCCACTATAATAGATTTTTGTGCGTCCTAACATAATTCGTCGATACATTTGTTTTACCATTTTTTGCACAAAGGATTTTAGCAAGAAACCTATACATACTTACACAATCGCATAGGAAATATCTAATCGAACGAAAGTAGAAGGGGTCGCTGTGAAGAGGAAGATATAGGCTAATTCTTCCGACGATATACGTTTCCCGATCTGCCGTTGAATTTTTATTGTAAATATTAAAAATTTAATATTAATTTAGGATTCCGTAAAGATGAGAAGGACCATGGACTGTCTGAACCGGGAATCGAATTACGGATTTTTCGTTTGTCGGGCGAATGCTTTCTCTAATCCACTGAAATATCCAGAATCACAATCGATTTCCTCTTACGATTAATATTTAAATAAGAGGTTTATGTATAACAATTTTGAACGTTCTATTCACTTGTTTATTCTTCTAATCTCACCTTTCCCCAAATCAAAACTCTAATGTCACTACGATTGTTACATTTTTGAATATTATTACACAGTTCCGTAGGCTACTGTTTCTGTCGTTTTGATCGTACACTAAACCGCGATTAGGTACTCTCTCTCTTTCCTAAACCAACTATTTTACGTCGCTAAAATTACCGTTCTTCTGTTTTTGAAAATCTAAAATATTTATTTATTTTTCTTGCCGTTATGGTAAGTTGTTTGTGTACGAAACAAATCAAACTGTTATTCTGGCTGAGCTCCTAATTTAGAGGAATCATGAAAAAAGAATAAATATAAACTTACGTGTTTACTTCGGTACAAGAGACACTTACACTGCTTCTAGTTCTATTATTAGTTAAATTTTATTTAAATTTAGTGTACAAGAGAATAAACTGTCCGTCGACTTATGACGAAATATATAAGATACAATTCTAATCAATATTAATTAATACAATGGGTAAACGTATGTTATAATCTTCATTTTATTTTATGTCCTGATTTCTTTTAATTGTATTTTCTTTTTTTCTTTGTATTAATGGGTTTATTTTATAATATAAAATAAATGGTAGTTTATTTTATTATGCAATTTATTTATACAATATTATACAATTTGCTTTTTATTATACATGCAATAAAATAGTAGTAATGCTTTTTATTATAAACGTTTTTTGTTAACCTTAGTAAAAAATATTTTTATTATTTATTTATGTGCCTTACGTGATAGTATGTTGTATTAGAAATAATCACGTGACTTCGATAACTATGCCTGTATAAATTAAAATCGTTCTAGTTCCAGTATAAATATTCCAAATTATTATTATCTGGTATGATTCTATATCCAACTATTCTAATGGATTTTTTTTTGTTTTAGACATATAGAAACGTTTCAAGTAATTTATAAATCAAAATCATTGTGATTATAAGAATGATACAGATTATAAGTAGATTAAATGTTTGATGAATCCAGTAAAGTCTTGAAAAAAAAATATCATTAAAAAATTAGTATTATTTGAAAAAGACTGATAACTTTAATTTAACGATAAATAAATATGAAAAACTAGAAGATACCTTCGCCACTTTTTACGAGCTTGTGGAAGAGTTTTAATAGGATCTTTTAAGACGTATAATCTTATACCTAAGAAATAGGTTCTGAAGTAAATATCCCAATTAAGGTCTTTCATGTCGCAGTAAAACAATTCTCGATCTTCGGGTACTAACTTTCTCATCACCTCGTTCCATTTGTTATTCGTAAATTTCCATTCTTTTAAACAAAAATAATTTATCTTGTCCAAATTAGCGTGTAATTTTAGACTAAAGTTCAGATACCTTTGACATAAATAAATATCGATTGTATTAATTATTTCTTTTTTTCTTATATTATTTTTTGTTCTCGAAAAAATGATTAAAATGATATACCTTGTCTTTTTACCTCTACAAAATGTTATAATGTCACATAAAAAAGCTGGAAATAATTGTAGTAGATACACATAAAAAAGATGAAGCAGACGGTATTTATTAAACTTTAAGCTATAGTATCGAATTGCATCCTTACACGGCGTTAATGTTCCGTACTTAAATACTAATTCTTTCATATCATTGGCTATTATAGGATTATCTTTAGATACATAATTGTATATAGGAAGATCTTCTTTAATTCTAAAAAATAATATATTTGAGAAGGAATAATGTAATTGAATTTTTTTTTTTCCTAAAATATCCAATTAATTTTATTGCTCAAATATTTTAACCGAATCTTTAAACGTTACCTTTGTTTATTTGCTATATCCCAGGCGCTTACAATTAGCGCATTGGTTGTTAAATCTCCTGGTACTAAACATGTTTCTACGGATCCATCGCAATGAAAACTTCGTATAAAACCTTTTCCAGCACATGCGTAAACTATCACTGGACCGTTATATGAATCAACCCATCCTTTGAGAGGTTCTCGATACGTGGATGTCACTGCAAATATTACTTCAATAAAAATCTACTAATACTCCTCGTTTTTTCTAACATAAAAACTTTATTATTACAAACCAATTCCTGGACGAAATATTCCAATCGGCATTAAACCAGCTTGCTTCTTTATAACATTTTCGGCGACTGATTTCGTATAGACGTAAGTATT